>BQNB010026891.1:45810-58154 GCA_026074375.1 Tanacetum coccineum | reverse complement strand
TCTCTTTTGCTTTTGAACATAGCTAACAAAAGTATGAGCTCCAGAACTTGTATTTACTTTGCTTCTTGTTTGAACTGCTGAGAGTGCTGTAGGATGAGAAGAGAATGAATCCTTGATGTGGGAATAGGACTAACATTCACAACAGTTTCCAAGTTTGTGAAGTCAGCCACTGCACCCTCATCATCATAAGATGAAGTAGTGAAAATACCCTCAGTGGAATGTTGATAAATATCCTCAAGTGGAGGTATTTCTGAGTCATCTTCTTCAGGATTTGTTCTTGTGAGTCAATCCTCATACAATATCAACCATCAAGCTGCATATTCTCAAAAAGGGAGAATATGATATATGGGCTATGAAAATGGAGCACTATTTGGCCCATACAGACTATCTAATCTGGGAGGTTATACAAAATGGGAATGGTCCTGTATTAATTCATCTACAGGATTACATCAGGACAAATTAAAGTTTTGACTACTAGAATGCAGAAGGAGGATTGGTGGCCATAGAAAGGAGGAGAGGAAAAGCAAGGACCACTTTACTTTATGGCCCTACCAAGAAGATAATCTTGCTAAGTTCCATAGATGACTGATGCAAAAGAGATGTGGGATGCCATCAAATCTAGATTTAGTAGAATGACGAAATCAAAGAAGATGCAAAAAGTATATCTTGGGACGATATAGTTGAAGGATTCTCTGTAATCTAAAACAGAAGGGCTTCACAAAGGCCTATGTCAGGTTCCAAAGTCTCCTGAGTCAGTCTAGAGATTCATGGGAGCAGGGGTATTATTGAGGATGCATATCAAAAAAATTCTAAGATCTGTCTACCTTCTGCATGGGTAACAAAGTCTCCTTGAATAATGAGGACCAAAACCAGGAGTAGACCGTCTAAGCTTTGATGATTGTGTACAATAATCTAAGTAGTCTTTGAGTGTGATATAAAAAGGCTCTATCTGTATCACTTCATCCTATAGTCAAAATTGTAACTTTTGTCTTGAGAACACCAGCCTGTACTAATGAAGTTAGTACAGCATATATAGGTTTCCCAATCTTTCTTGGTAAAAACTCAAGTATTGAAACAACCGTCATCAATACCTCGTTACTTGATTATAATCAATCATGTTGACCCTAACTGGATCATGAGGGACTTGGAACAGATTGTTTGATTATGATCTTGGAAGAATGGGAATTTAAGGTGGAAGTGGCATGATTCTAATGAGAATGAAAAAGTTTTTACAAGAAGAATGGTAGGAAAGCTACAATTTGATGCAAAAGAAACCTTGTTTGGGCCTTTGATAAAAACCAAAGTGGAATGCTACAATTGCCATTAAAACATGACATTTTGCTAGAGAGTGTAGAACCAAGGGAACTCAAGATAACAGGAGGAGGGATGCATGAAATTCTGGAAACAAGGATGGGAGCAGAACTGGATGGAAGGAGGATTCTAAAGCATTGGTGACAATTGATGGAGAAGGTGTGGATTGGACAAATCATTCAGAAGATGAAGATTATGCTTTGATGGCTTGGGCAACGCTACAGACTCAGGAACAGAGTAATTTCTGGTACAAAATTTAAAGTGTAATAGGGAGTTATTATGTATCTTAAAAAACTATATTAATGCTCAGAGAGAACATCTATAGTGATGCATGCATAGAAATAAAAGCATATTCTCAAGGTCTTAAGAAAGTTGAAGCACAGTTAGTTGCTCATCAACAAGGACAACTTTGGTATGAACAAAAGAGAGAAGTTTTATGAAAAATAGATTTTAGATGGATAATAAACAGAATGTTCTCATCATACCATAAGAAAAATTATTAGCAGATGCTCAACAAGAAAAAGAAGGTTTTAATGGCTATAGTAGGAAAATGGCATAATTCTTCTAAGATCTTAGTAAACTTCTAATACCAAATGAGGCTAATGATAAGTTAGGGGTTGGGGTATGTGGGATCATCAAGATATGATGGTATTTTGATATGAAAATGAAAGTGTTGACAGAGTGTTTTTTTTTTATGAATAAAAAGAGTGAGAAGAAAACCAAACCTTTGTATGATCAGGTTTGTTAAGCAGAGAGAATGCATGTTGTACCCCGCACCCATTGTCAGGAAAATTACATGACTTCAGGACCTGATGTTGAAGTAGATGATTCTAAGTTTACATACTGGTCAAAAAGAACTCAAACTAGTGAAAATCTGAATCACCAATCAAGTGAATTTGATACCTGTGAAATTAAAATTAGTGCAGAAACCTTTGGAATTAGTGTTGAACCAGTTGTAATGAATCTAATGTAAAATGTCAACCTATGGTTTATGGTCTTGTATGCTCATATCATTGAGGAAGTATGAATCGATAGTGAAGTTGAGTGTGGGTTATTCCAACAAAATACAACAGAAACACCTAGTTTTGCTAAACATGCAAGTAAAAAACTACTTAGGGGAAATCGTTAAGGAGTCATTTACACATAATCAAAAATCTAAAGTGAACTAAGAAAGATTTGGGGCATGGGTTTATGTAAGAGGCATGGTTTTGTATGTGGTAGTTTTAATCAAATTAATTAGAGATTTTGAATTTTCCATTGAGAAGAGGATGGCAAGAAAAGCTGAGTTAAACATGGTTGGTAATAATGTGCAAAGAGTGATAATAAAACAAAAAAACCAATTTGGTCCTTTCAGCTAGTAACTAACTAGAACTGGTATAATTCCAGTTTATACTGCTAGAACTTTAGCGGGTACTTTAATGTTTTGTAATACTAGGCAAAGTGTTAACAGGGCAGGTCAGTACTAATGTACTGCTATGTAAGTTAATATGTTAGCCCATTGTGAATAGAGTTAGGTCACAGTAAATGTTTTTACAAAATCATTCATCATTCCTAAAGACCTTTCAAAATAAGCCAAACAGTACTAAGAACAAAATTTTTCAAAACAAATAATTAATACTGCTAGGTAAATGGCAGTTAATATGTTAGGGGAAAAAGGTTACTTCGTTAAGCCTCGCAGGTTGTTAATTGGAGGACCAAAAAGTTACCATGGGTGGATCATTATACAATGGTGGAATCTAGTCTTGGAAAAATGTTCTACTTTCAAAGAATCCATAGGCAGGGACTCAAGCCCAAACAGGCTTGGGTCCCTAATGTGAAAACTAATCTATTTCTCTGCAAGCGTGCAGGATTGTCCACTTAAATGCTCTAAAGAATAATAGGGATTTGTTGAATAGTGGTTTGTTCTAGGCACATGACTAGGAACAAGGCCTACCTTGCTGAATTTCAAGATTTTAATTGTTGGAGAAGGTGTGGATTAGTGTTTGTGATGATGATGGTGGAGGTGGTGGTGGTGGGTTTTTTTTGAATTTCAATGTGTTGGACAAATTCAGTCCCTCTTGTTTTTATTTAAAGGTGTAATGTAAAAAAGACTTTCAGAATTGGCAGTAATGGCCCTTGTGGTTTTATAAAATGGTATTGTGAGTCCCTAATGAATAGATCTCTACAGCCTATTAAGGATGATAGCCAAGACGTATAAATACAATTGACTATATAGAAACACTGATTATGAATACTATATGTTGATGCGGAATCTCAACACAAGTACTAAGAAAAACAATGTAGAACTGGAAAATAACTTCTATTAATCTGCTTAGAATGATTACAGATTACTAACTAATTAGATATGATTTTTGCTGTGAGATATCTTGAGGTCGTATGTCGTATATCTAACTATGCCAATAGGAATCCTTTTATAGACTAAGGATAAACCCTAACTGACTTACAGGTATGAGCTAGGGTAATGGGCTTTTAACTTGGGCCTTTGAATCCGGGTAGGGTATTTAAGGGGTTTAAGGCCCATTAAGCCTTAAGGGACCATTTTTGTAACTTTTGAAACTTGGAGGGTTTATTTGAAACATTTTAGGGTTTTGTCTTCTAGTGAGTTGACTTTCTTTGGCTTTGGCTTTGAACCTTTGGCTTCTCTTGTGCTCTTTTGTTTCTCGTGTTCGTGTTTGCCCGTTTTTGATGGTTTTTTTATGATTTTTGATATATCCGTTCCTGCACACACAAAACACAAAAGCAAGTATATTTTTGCCATTTTAGTATATTTTTAGTTTAATTGGGCTATTTTAGGTATAAACAGATATGTGTATTTTACACCTATCAAACAGCCAGGAAGGACCATCAGACTACTAGATTAGATACTAGTTATAGCTTTTGTTAGGACCTAGCCACGGGATGTGTGGTATAAATAACAACACTTGTCAAATTTTGACTATTTACAGTACAAAGCCAAGTCGTTCATGATATAATATAATGGCGATCCCGTTTTATATTCATCCTGTGTCCTATATTACATCTCTGCCTTCATCATTATAAATCATATAGTGACTTCTAATAAATTAGATGCTTGTTAGAATCCATATCAAATAAGTATCTATGATTTTAATATCACTATTGTTTAAAAAATCTTAAAGTTCAAAAATAAGCATTTCATTTTGAGACTTGTGATATCATTCTTATTACGTGTTGTCTTATGTTGATAGAATGCCTCCCAAAAGGACATCAACATCTGAAGCACCAACCATGACTCAAGCTGCCATCAGGAAAGTAGTTGCTGACAGTGTTACCGCAGCTTTGGAAGCACAAACCGCTAACATGACAAATACTGATAATACCACCTGACCAAGAGAAGCTCCTGTAGCAAGAAAATGTAGCTACAAAGAGTTCATGATCTGCCAACCTATCAACTTCAAAGGTTCAGAAGGAGCTGTTGGTCTTATCCGCTGGTTTGAGTGAACTAAATCAGTGTTTTCCCGTAGCAACTGTACCGAAGACTGCAAGGTGAAATTTGCTACTGGTACTTTAACTGAAGAAGCTCTATCCTAGTGGAATTATTTTGCCCAACCTATTGGGATAGAAGAAGCTTACAAGATTAACTTGGTTGAATTCAAGAAGCTTTTAATAAAGAAGTATTGTCCCCGAACTGAGGTCCAGAAGATGGAAGACGAATTTTTCCATCTGACTGTGAAGGGGAATGATCTCAAGACATATGTGAGAAGATTCCAGGAATTGGCAACCTTATGTCCCACTATAGTGCCAGATTCTGAGAAGATGATGGAAGTTTTCATCGGAGGATTGCCTCAAAGTATTGAAGGGAATGTTACCGCCTCTAAACCTCAAAATCTAGAGGAAGCCATTAACATAGCCTAAAGGCTAATGGATCAGGTAACAAAGCACACCCTGGTGCAAGTATCAAGTGATCACAAATGAAAGTTTGACGATAAAAGAACTTTCAACAACAACAACTACCACAACGATAATAACAACAACTACCGTAACACCAACACCAACAACCGCTACAATAATCACCAACCATAACAGAATAAAAGATAGGAAACCTTCAGGGCTTATGCTGTCATTCCAACTGAAAACAATAAAAAACAACGGGAGGTGTATATTGGAAACCGTCCTTTGTGTAAGAAATGCACTCTGCATTACACAGGACCTTGCACTATTAAGTGTAATACTTGCAACAAGGTGGGCTATCTGACCAAGAATTGCAGAGTAAGAATACAAAGTGCCAGCACTGGAAGAGTAATCTGCTAACAGTGAGTGGACAGTTACTTGTCATGCTTGTGAAAGAAAGGGAATTATGCAAACATCAGTGCCGATAAGGGGACCACCACTAAACATGCCCAGGGAAGAGCCTACATGTTGAGGGATAGGAATGCTCACCAAGACCCGAACGTAGTCATGGGTATGTTCCTTTAAAACCAACATCTAGCTAGGGTTCTTATTTGTTTCTGAGACAAGATAAAAGCTTCGTATCCATATCTCTTGCCTCTAAGCTAAATATTCCACCCATTACTATAGATACCTTTTACAATATTGAAATGGCTAACGGAAATCTAGTAAGCACAAACACCATTATTTAGGGTGCAAATCCGACTTTGTTAAACCAACCTTTCAAATTGATCTTATGCCGATCAAACTCGGTAGTTTCGACGTCGTCATTGATATGGATTTGTTATCAAAGTATCATGCTAGAATTATCTGTGACGAGAAACTCGTCCACATCCCAATCAAAGGTGAAACTTTGATCATCCAAGGTGACCAAAGTAAAACCTGACTAAGTCTTATATCATGTATAAAAACAGTAAGATATATATCCCGAGGTTGTCAAGTTTTCATAATCCAAGTAATGGAAAAGATGTCAGACGAGAAAAGACTAGAAGATATCCCAGTAGTCAGAGAATTCCCTAAAGTTTTTTCTGAAGATCTACCTGGCCTTCCTCCCGTTCGCCAAGTAGAATTCTAAATTGATTTAATTCCAGGAACAGCACCTGTAGCCCGAGCACCCTATAGATTAGCTCCTTCAGAAATGCAGGAACGATCTAACCAACTTCAAGAGTTATCAAATCGAGGTTTTATCCGACCAAGTACTTCGCCTTGGGGAGCTCATGTCTTATTTGTCAAAAAGAAAGACGGATCTTTCAAAATACGTATCGATTACCGGGAGTTGAGTAAACTTCCCGTAAAGAATCGTTACCCATTACCCATGATTGATGACTTATTTGACCAACTTCAAGGTTCGAGTGTACTCGAAGATTGACGTAAGATCAGGCTATCATCAACTAAGGGATGAAGATATTCCCAAGACTGCTTTCAGAACAAGATACGAACATTATGAATTTTAAGTGATGCCATTTAGTTTAACTAACGTACATGCTTTATTCATGGATCTCATGAACCGTGTGTGTAAACCATACTTGGATAAATTTGTGATAGTGTTCATCGATGATATTCTCATCTACTCTCATAACAAAGAAGAGCACGCAAATCATCTGAGAATAATACTAGAATTACTCAAGAAAGAGAAGTTGTAAGCCAAGTTCTCCAAGTGTGATTTCTGGATTCGTATCATGCAATTTCTTGGACACTTAATTGATAGTAAAGGACTTCATGTTGACCCGCCAAGATTGAAGCAGTTAAGAATTAGGCATCTCCTACTACACCCACATAAATATGTCAATTCTTAGGACTTGCCGGTTATTATCGGAGATTTATTAAAGATTTCTTGAAGATTGCAAAGTGTTTGACTGAATCAACCCAAAAAAACAAGAAGTATATCTGGGGAGAAAACCAAGAGTCAGCCTTCCAACTGCTAAAACAAAAGGTACGTGAAGCTCCAATCTTAGCATTACCAAAAGGAAATGACGATTTTGTTGTTTACTGTGATGCATCCCATCAAGGTCTGGGAGCGGTGTTAATGCAAAGAGAGAAGGTTATTGCATATGCATCCCGACAACTTAAGCCTAATGAAGAAAACTATACCACTCATGATCTCGAATTAGGAGCAGTAGTGTTCGCTCTTAAAATTTGGAGACACTATCTGTATGGCACCAAATGTACTGTGTTCACTGATCATAAAAGTCTTTAGCATATCCTTGATCAGAAAGAGTTGAACATGAGACAACGCCATTGGCTAGAATTGCTTGCAGATTATGATTGTGAAATTCGCTACCATCCTGGAAAGGCAAATGTCATAGCAGATGCCTTAAGCCGGAAGGAACGAATCAAACCACTCCGAGTTAGATCATTAGTTATGACCATTCATCCAAAATTACCATCACAAATCCTCCAAGCCCAAAATGAAGCACTCAAGGAAGAAAACATCAAGGCTAAAAACTTACGAGGAATGGACAAAGCATTTGAAATACGTCCTGATGGAACTCGTTGTATTAAAAACCGAAGCTGGTTACCACTTTTTGGTAATCTGAGAGACTTAATCATGCATGAGTCCCATAAATCAAAGTATTCCATTCACCCAGGTTCTGACAAGATGTATCAGGATCTAAAGAAACTCTATTGGTGGCCTAACATGAAGGCAATCATCGCTGAATATGTTGGCAAATGTTTGACATGTTTTAGAGTTAAGACAGAATGTCAGAAGCCATCCGGCTTACTAGTACAACCGGAGATTCCTATGTGGAAATAGGAGAGAATAACGATGGACTTCGTTACAAAACTACCCAAAACATCAAATGGACATGACATAATCTGGGTCATTCTCGATCGCCTTACCAAATCCGCACATTTCATCCCTACCCGAGAGACAAATAGTATGGAAATCCTTACAGGGTTATACATTAAAAAAATAGTCTCCTAGCATGGAGTGCCAATATCTATCATCTCGGATCGTGATAGTTATTTCACATCCAAATTCTGGCAATCATTACAAAGTGCTTTAGGTACTCAGTTAGACATGAGTACGGTATATCATCCTGAAACTGATGGATAAAGTGAAAGAACCATCCAAACACTTGAAGACATGCTTCGAGCCTGTGTTATAGATTTTGGAAAAGGATGGGAAAAACACTTACCATTAGTGGAATTTTCTTACAATAACAGTTACCATGCCAGTATTAAGGCAGCACCATTTAAGGCACTTTATGGTCGAAAGTGCAGATCACATGTTTGCTGGGCTGAAGTTGGAGATGTTTAACTTACAGGACCAGAAATAATCCATGAAACCACTGAGAAGATAGTACAAATTCGACAACGCTTGCAAGCTGCAAGAGATCGGAAAAGAAGTTACGCTAATGTAAGGCAAAAGCCTTTAGAATTTCAAGTTGGAGATCGTGTTATGTTAAAAGTGTCACCTCATAAAGGTATCATCCGATTCGGAAAACGAGGAAAGCTTAATCCCCAGTACATTGGACCTTTCAAAATCCTTGAACGGATTGGCCCAGAGGCATATAAACTTGAGCTTCCTGAAGAGCTCAGTAATGTCCACAGTACTTTCTACGTTTCTAATCTAAAGAAATGCTTATCTGACGAATCCCTTGTCATTCCAATGAAAGAGCTTCGACTCGATGACAAGCTCAACTTTGTAGAAGAATCAATAGAGATCATGGATCAAGAAAGTCAAGCAACTGAAACAAAGTCGTATTCCTATAGTGAAAGTAAGATGGAACTCTAAAAGAGGACCAGAATTTACGTGGGAACGCGAAGATCAAATACGTGCCAAGTATCCACATCTGTTTTCAAATATCACTCCGGCATCCAACTAAATCTTAGGACGAGATTTCTTTTAAGGGAGGGAGACTATAACAACCCGTAACTTTCATTAATGTAATTATCCATCTATTAAATTATATGCACTGTAATATCCATCTATTATATATATACCACCTTTTTATACGGAAATTTTTGCTTTATCTCATTATGCAACGTAACTTGCATCTCTAAAGTAAACGAGCTCACGCAACCTCCACCAATACCATCTATATCG
Source organism: Tanacetum coccineum (assembly GCA_026074375.1). Classification (NCBI taxonomy): domain Eukaryota; kingdom Viridiplantae; phylum Streptophyta; class Magnoliopsida; order Asterales; family Asteraceae; genus Tanacetum; species Tanacetum coccineum. The sequence continues at coordinate 48,886 of BQNB010026891.1, read as the reverse complement.
ATGTTTATATCATGTAAACATCCTAATATGTCAAGTCTATATCTTAATATCATTTTTACCAAGTACATTATCCATTTAACGTACCATTTACAACGTTATATCAAAACAGACTTTATTCGTTAACGTTTATATCAAAACCCTAATTATATGTAATGTATATAATAATTGTACTCATTGCAATTATTACACTTATGGGTGTATAACAACGTAACCCACTGTTATGATGACTTGTATTCAAACTGTTTAACATAAACCTATGAATTTCACTCAACCATTGTGTTGACCTTTTTAGCATGTTTATCTCAGGTATTTGAGCAACTTATGGCACGGAGTGGCACGGACTTAAAGATGGCTAAACTGTTATCATTTAAACTTTATGTTTTCATGTAGATTTTAGGACCTCTGTTTGTAAAAACTTTGATGAAATAATGAATGATAACTTATCTTTTAAAAACGTCTCTTTTGAGTCGTTTTCTATGATTATGACTGTTGTACTATGAAATAATACCCCAGATTAGCTTCCGCTGCTATATGTCAAAAATGAGGGTGTTATAATATATATATATATATATATATATATATATATATATATATATATATGTATATATGTGTATGTATATGTATATATGTATATATATGTATATATGTATACATATATACATATATATACATATATATACATACATATATATATACATACCCCAAGCACCTTACAAGCACCTCCATCACCTCCTTGTAAGCTACTTGCACTCCAAAAACCTCCTTGTCACCCCTTTGTAAACCGAACCACCTCCACACCCTTCCACCATTCAAAGCTACACTCCTAGCTCTCCATACTCATCACCTAGCATCCCTTAGTCATCTCCCTACAGCCCTTGACCCTTAACCACCAAGAAAACTTGGGCACCAAGTTGGTTTCACCCCTATATAAGCCGAAACATACACACCCTTTCATTTCATCCTTCAAACTCAAACACACACACTCAAATGGAGTTCTAGCCATTCCCTAGCAGTAGTAGAAGATCAAGAGAAGCCCCAAGATCAGAATAGAAGCCAAGAAATCAAGAGAAAGAAGCTTTGAAGTCGTTTCTAGGCGTACGAACCCAAAAACCCTCATTCGACCCATTTTAGCTCAAGTAAGCTTAAAATCTTGTTCAATAAGCTCATAATCTGTTTTAGAATGTTCATAATACTCTTAAGATCATATATAAACTCTTGTTTGAAGCCTTGAATCCTCAAACCCATGTGTTTTTTACTAAAACCCTAAAAATGACCCGTTTTGATTTTCTAGCTAACGAATACTTTTTCTAAACTTTTGTTATGTTAGAACATCTTATTTTAGCTTATTCTAATAAGCTATAACCTGCAAATATCATTTGGAACAAATAGAAATGAACAGTAATCCAATAAGAGAAAATAAAACTTAATAAATTATCTGGCATTACAAAGTATATGTTTTTAGTTCAAACGCAAAATAAAGCTTCTTTATACATAACGTTGGTCGTTGAATTTGCGTATTTACCACCTCTATCACAAATTACTTCTTGCTCTTACCCTTGAGACAACGACATAAGTTGCCCATGAGATAAAACCGGCTTCTAAAGAAACAACACAACCTTAGAAAATGTTTGGCCTTGACTTTTATTATTGGTTATACGAAGCAAACTTGAACATGGAACTGTCAATCGGTTTAGTTTAAACGAAATCTTATTTTCTGACAGGCTAATGACCATACGCGGTATGGCGCAAATAGTCTTCGCATAATCACATAAAATAAGTTTGACGTGTACGCAAAAGCTTAAGTAACGGTTAATCGATTATAAACATTGTAACATATTTATTAGGCATTAAGAACGAAAAGAAATAAATGTCCATCCAATCAGATAAATTTAACTTAATAATTTATCCGCAATAAGAAATATATGCTTTGAGTTCATATGCGAAATAAAGTTTCTTTGTAAGAAACGTCCATCGTTGATTTTGTATATTTATCATCTTTTTCACAACATAGAATCTTGAATCCCTTCCAACTCTTTACTCTTAAGAAAGTGACATACAATTGGCCATGCGAGAAAATAAGTTACATATAAGTTAAGGAAGATAATTATAAATATAATATTATTGGATGCATTAATAACGAAAAGAACTAAATGTTGATCCAATAAGAGAAAATAAAAGTTAATAAGTTGTCCGGTATGAACAAAGTATAAGTTTTTCATATTTTTGATCCTCTGATGAACAGTACTTTTTACTGTTCACATCAGTTATAAAGTTATTTTTATAGTTTTAGTTATCGTAAAACCCGTAAACGTCGTATTTTATTCGTTATAGCTCCGTTTTTAGCGATTCTTTTGAGCACGTTCTCGTTAATGAAAATTCTATCAATTTATAAGGTTTACAAAAATAAAGTTTCTATCACGAATAGTGTTTTTACTGTTCATAGTTTATAAATTTATTTTTATAAACTTTTAATTACCGAAAACCCGCGAAATTCATAACTAATTCGATATTAATTGAAAAATTACGATTCTTATCATTTTAGAATCCTAAAAATATGTTTTATTAGTTAAAATTATCAAACTTGCTGTTTGATTTAGTTTTTATAAAAGTTATTTTATAAAATTCGTTTAATTAACGTATAACTCGTAATTAACGTAACTTTTTCGTTATTTATCCGTTTGACAAGTTTCTTACTTTTTCAGAATCGTCATGAGTCGTATTATTTTATAAAATATAAAATAAATATATTTTTATACACTTTTGGACAGAAAGTTTGGGTGACCTTATTAAGTCAATTTTTAACCTTGTTTTTATATTTTACACTTTATAACTTTACCACAAGCCTTATATTTTATATATATGTCATAAGTGTTACATATAATAAGAGTCCATTAGTCCATAATTGTCCTCATATGTCCAAATTACCAAGTCCATATTAACACTTTTAATCTTTAACTTTCATAAGTAACCTTTTGGGTAAAAACCATAGAATAACAACCTACTTTCTGAAATTTACCACAATGAACCATTTACTTTTTTATTACCGATATGACCAATGTACTTTCAAATTATTTTT
>BQNB010026891.1:8326-45436 GCA_026074375.1 Tanacetum coccineum | reverse complement strand
TAAATTACCATTTTAGCTTCATTATGTTTAGCGAGTCTCTTTTTAAGATCGTCACCTTGTTTTTCAAATGGTACAATTTCATTTTTTTAGTTTTGGGATTATTTTCAATAGGTAGAAAATCTCCATGGGTAATAACATGCCAAAGATCTAGATATTTTGATTTCACATAAGTTTCGAATATATTTTTCCAATAAATAAATCTATCACTTTCAAATAGTGGTAGTCTTTGCATAGATTTCCCTTCTATATATTTTTCGATTTCATAGATCGATTCAAGTTTTAAAATACAATATATTTTAAAAATCTTGTTAGACGTGGCTTCTGATACCAATTGTGAAAAACTAGAAAATGGTTGAATAGTTTAATGTCTTTTTAATTTAATGTATTGTTAGTTTATAAAAACTTGGATTCAATAATATGTGATCTCAATTGTACACCCAATATGAACAATATATCTAGTACGAGGCTTGTCGACACCCGTGCGTTGCACCGGGCTTAGTCTGTGGGCAAAATTTGATTGTTACACTCTTGTTACAATTCTTATAGTTTCAACTTCTTATCAATTGTACTAAAGTTATGCAAGGGTTGTAAGCTACTTTCTTCATTTGAGCATTGTATCAAACACCTGATACACATAATTTTTATAAAACGCTTTAACTTTGAACAAAGTAATTTGTTGAGGGCATTATTAGTACTAAAACACTGTTTTAGAGAATATTTCTATTTTAACTTTAAATTTAGTCTTCTAAGCCAAACATAATGCATTATCATATGAAAGACATCATATCTTTCAGCAGGTTGGTTCAAAACAAAATGCCTCCTTGCTATAAACAAAACAATTTTAGCCAACATTCAAAACTACTTGCATTAGTACCTCTAAGCTTCCTTTCTAAATGATAACCCGGTTGTCCATAAACAAACAAAATAAGGAACTCGAGCGACATATATATACGACGGAAGAAGCTTATTGATTCTTTGAGGATTCTCGTCTTTCATCTCTATAATAACATCATAATCTCAATGACAACTTTGACCGTCACCAAACACTATACCACAAAGAGTTTGTGAAGTTGGTAGTTCATATCCGCGGATTCCGACCATGTTGTACAACCTAATTCTGTCGCCCCATTCTTTCTCTCTCGATATTCTGACATCCAACATCACCATCTATCCGGCGGTAGATGTTCGATTTCATACCACATATAACCGCCGCCTGCCATGTAGAAATGGTCTAAAACCACAACTTGTAATAAAAATCGCCGCTTGTCATTCAATTTCGATGCTTCTAGTTCACTAACGGAGAATCACACTTATGTGTCTTTGATGCACTCGATGTCAACCATTTGGAACCTGAAAGACACACTTACATGCATTGGCAGACAGAAAATAATCTTCGGGAAAGTTAAAAGTAGCAGGTATGTATCTGATATACCGAAACAACAGTATTATCAATATTACAGGACTAAACTTAGTTTCATTCTTCGAAAAGGGACTCTTCAAAACTATAGTTAAATGGTGAAATTTTCTTAAAGGCGTAAATTCAAATTAAGAATCACCTATTGCAACATGTCAACAACAGATCTATTAATTGAGTCTGAATTGTGATTACCTGATAATATAGATACACATCATCCACAATTCATGAGAGCTGCAAGTAACGAAATACTAAGTTCCAGATTAGTGCACCCTCAATATCAAACTTACAGTTTACCGCAGCCTGTTGGTTATCATAGTTTGCAGCTAAATCCGATTTTCAACATCAATGATTAGACCTGTAAACAACCCAATCTCCATACCTTTTAATGACAACATTACAGACCCTCACATGTTCTAATCCAACATCGGTATGTAGATACATCAAGATGCTTTAGTTAGTCATAAGAAACCATTATAGATGTTAAATTGGACCGAGCTTCAATATTGTTCGCAAAATTGAAGTTAAGGGAAATAGTTGTATCAAAACGGGTAGCATGATCATAACATGTTCAGGTGAATCCTGATGCAAGGACTGTACACATATGAAACTTCATTTATTTGATCCCAAGATACTACATTCACATCAAGTGTGAAATCAAACACTGACCAATGCATAATCTTCATGATCAATTAGTTATGCAACTTGCCACAGTTACTTAATTTAACCCTTTAATATGCAAGGATCTCGGTTGTAACTTAAACCATAAGCGATGGTTTCATTCAAGAATACTTGAATAATAACAGACAAAATATATCATTTAGATATTTAAATGAACATGTTACGTTTTGAGTAAATATACTTTTGCCTCCTTTGATAACAAATTGTTCAATTATATACCTGCAATAACTCTTATAACTCCCAAGGATCTCCATGTTCCGGCATTTATGGATAATTATAGACTCTCATCAATGGAGAGAGATGTTACAATAAGGAGCCTTTACTCTCGATCACCTGGAAGGTCAGGAAACTTAATGCAGTAATCATTACGCCTGCACATTCAATTTAGAAACTGGATCTTTATATATAATAGATTTCAACCAACAAAAATAAACAATAAAAATATGAAAGTAAAGAGATAAGAGTTAGAAAGATCAAACCACAACATAAGGATTTATAGTGGTTCGGTAACGAAGCACCTTTTCGCCCTACTCCACTCCTCGAGTACCCAACTCGAGAGTTCTCTTCACTATATCAACAAACTCCCTTTAGGTGGAGAAACCTGTACACACAAGGCTTACACCAATTTCTGACACAAAGTCAAATGTCGAGTTCTAATCTTAGCTAGAACCAAGCTATCACACACTTTGTATTTTGAGGCCTAAAATACTAACCGCACTATCACACGATCACTTCTCCTAAATGCTAACACAATCACACCAATCTACCTATTCACTTCACGATCACCACGATCTAACTATTACACACAACTACTTACAAATTTATAACACAATTGTAATGATGTTACGAGAACACAAACTAAACTATAATACTTCGTATCTTGATGGAAGGAAGTATTATTCTCTTACACTTGAGGATCTAAGATTGAATCACTTGAAAACAAATGCTTAAGATTAAATGATCAAAGGATTTAGTATAATGTGTTTGCTGGTTTAGAACAGAAAGAATGGGTGTGCAAAAGGTGAAAAATCTGTGAGAAACAGTCTACTATTTGTAGGCAAAGTTGGAAGCAAAAAGGTGAGGCCGACCCCCTTAGCTCTATGGCTGCCCCCTTATCACTAAGGGGCCCGCCCTACCCTATAAGGCGGCCGCCCCTAGCCAGACGCTCCATTTTTTGTTTTTTCAGGAGAGGTATTTTCTGGAACATTTCTAGCCATTTTGGTTAGAAAATTTGAATTCAAAACATTTATTTTGAATAAAACATTTCTTATAAATACAAAAATATTTTGTATAAGTTATAAAAATGTTTGGAACATTTTTATAAAAATGTAAGGTTGAAAATAAAAATTCCTTTGATCATAAATTAAACTAAGCACTTGTTTATTCATACCTTTAAGTGATTAATTTTCGAAATGAAAATTTACAACTAATTACTTGTTTACGTAATAATTTTACATAGAACGTTTTTACATTTTGTGATTATCAAAACGTAGAGAGATCGAAAAACATCAATAATGTTTTTAGGCATTATTTTCTATCAACAGATACCTTAGGTTTTTATAACTATTTGTTTTGTGTTTTTGTCTTAACACCCATTAAATGTTTATTTCATGTTTATCCTAACCCTCTATATCACTCAATTAACTATGTTACCCATGTTGCCTTTAAGAATTGTTCATATCATAATTCTAATTGGTGTAGAATTATGTACTTTCCAAGATTATGATAGAATACATGCTATGACTATGCAATTGAGCAATCACCCCAAAATTGAAACACTTAGACTAGTCGATAGTTGAGTTAATTTTTGATCCCCTTTTCGGTGAGGTGTTCGGCTTTGATGTTTTCTAGCATAAGTATTTTATGGATTCATTTCTTGGAGTTATATTCGAGAAATTTTTTTATAAATTATTTTACAGGTCTACTTGAGGGCAAGCAGAAGTCAAGTGGGGGGATATTTGATAACATCAAATATTTAATACTTTTTAGTGTCATTTTATCCCCTAAATTACTTGCAAATGTTCCATAAATACTTGAATTCTATATATTTTCTGTTATTTTGTAGTTTTTAGGTAAATTGCAGATAAATGACGAGAAACATAGGAAATGGATGAAAATAACGAAGAAATACGGATTACTTTAAGACTTTACGGCGTAAGCCCCTCGTAGGGTTACGCCGTAACTTATTTCAAGCAAGGCACGTCATCAAAGGCTATTTTACGGCGTAAACACATAAAGGGTTTATGTCGTAACAGTTTATTATGGAAAATATTGCAGCTGAGTCATCATTACGCGTAACAAGGACATTGGGTTACGCCGTACACTTATTATTGCCTACGATATAGAAAGTCTAGTCACCATTATGGCGTAACAAGGGAAAAAGGTTACGCCGTAACATATTTAAGCTTGGAATATGGAAACCTGCGTCAAGAACTTTACGGCGTAACACCCTTTATGGTTACGCCGTAAAGATTTCGTAACCATGTTACCCATGTTGCCTTTAAGAATTGTTCAGACCCTAATTCTAACTGGTGTAGAATTGTGTACTTTCCAAGCTTATGATAGAATACATACTATGACTGTGCAATTGAGCAATCACCCCAAAATTGAAACACTTAGACTAGTCGAGAGTTGAGTGAATTTTTGATCCCCTTTTCATGAGGTGTTCGGCTTTGATGTTTTCTAGCATAAGTATTTTATGGATTCATTTCTTAGAGTTATATCCGAGAAATCTTTTTATAAATTATTTTACAGGTCTACTTGAGGGCAAGCAGAAGTCAAGTGGGAGGATATTTGATAACATTAAATATTTGATACTTTTTAGTGTCATTTTATCCCCTAAATTACTTGCAAATGTTCCATAAATACTTGAATTCTATATATTTTCTGTTATTTTGTAGTTTTTAGGTAAATTACAGATAAATGACGAGAAACATAGGAAATGGATGAAAATAACGAAGAAATACGGATTACTTTAAGACTTTACGGCGTAAGCCCCTCGTAGGGTTACGCCGTAACTTGTTTCAAGCAAGGCACGTCATCAAAGGCTATTTTACGGCGTAAACGCATAAAGCTTTACGCTGTAATAGTTTATTATGGAAGATATTGCAACTGAGTCATCATTACGGCGTAAAGAGGAAAAAGGTTACGCCGTACAACTATTATTGCCTACGATATGGAAAGTCTAGTCACCATACGGCATAACAGGGAAACTGGTTACGTTGTAACAGTTTGAAGCTTGGAATATGGAAACCCGCGTTAAAGGCTTTACGGCGTAACACCCTTTATGGTTACGCCGTAAAGATTTCGAAGCCTATAAATAGAGCCCTCATTCAGACACTTCGTCATCAGTCATTACACTAGTGCAAAAGTTAATGCTGGTGAAATTCAAGGAAGATATTCTATGTCATTACACTACTGCTGGTGAAATTCAAGGAAGATATTCTAAGTGGTTAATGCTGCTAGTGCAAAAGTTAATGCTGCTAGTGCAATGTTAAGACTGCTGGAATGTTAATGCTGCTAGTTATAAATTAGTACTGTTTGACTTAGTTAGTACTGCTTATGAGATGTGTATGAGTTGTTTAAGGAAAAGATTATGATTACTTAGGAAAGTATTGTAAGCCGACTAGGTCTCCTTGGTGTATAAAAGGAGGACCTAGGGCATAGAGTTTGGTATCCACAAATACGAGTCATTCATAGAAAAAGAGTCTTAGTCGTATCATAGCTTCAAGGTTTTGTAACCCTAATACTTTGAGAGTATTCGTATTATTATTAATAATATTGGAGCTTTTGTTTGTTGAATTGTGTGTTCATAGTTTTACTGTTTCATTAAGAATTCTTCTTATTAATTAAAGATTAGATTCCGCATAATCTTTAATATATTCAACAAAGTTTCTATTATAGTTGTGTTAGATTTATCTAGCATAACAAAACCTTAAAAAGCATAAGGAATTAAAGATCTATTTGAAGTGGGATCAACAAGTGGTATCAGAGCTTGTTGAGAAGCTATGAATAAGAAGAACGTGTTTGAATACACAAGATCTCTTTGCTAGAAGATATGGATTCAAAGAATCTGCACATATGGTAGCTGCATCTAAAGTACTCATGCTCAAACCTGGTGAGTTTGAGATCTAGAGGATGAGGATAGAACAGTACATCCAGATGATTGACTATGCTCTATGGGAGGTCATAGAGAATGGTAACTCAGCCCCAAAAACAAAACTTGTTGAAGGTGTTGAGACTATCTTGCCTCCTACAACTATTGAAGAAAAGGCTCAGAAAAGGTTAGAGATGAAAGCCAGAAGCACTTTGATGATGGGCATTCCTAATGAACATCAGTTAAAGTTTAACTCAATCAAGGATGCGAAGTCACTGCTGGAAGCTATTGAAAAGAGATTTAGGGGTAATGCTGCTACAAAGAAAACTCAAAGAAATCTTTTAAAGCAGCAGTATGAAAACTTCTATGCTCCTAGCTCAAAGACCCTTGATCAAACTTTTAATAGGCTTCAAAAGCTTGTGAGTCAGCTGGATATTTTGGGTGAAAAGCTTTCACAAGAAGATGTGAACCAGAAGTTGTTAAGAAGTTTGTCACCAGAATGGAACACACATGCTGTTGTGTGGAGGAATAAGCCTGAATTAGAGACAATGAGCATGGATGATCTCTACAACAATCTTAAAGTGTATGAACCAGAAGTCAAAGGGACATCAAGCTCAAGTATAAGCACACAAAACATGGCTTTTGTATCCTCTAACAACTCTGGCAGCACTAATGAAGTAGTTAATACTGCTCATGAAGTTTCTGCTGCCAGCACTCAAGCTAATGCTGCTAATCTAACAAATGTTGATAACTTGAGTGATGAATTGATTTATGCATTATTTGCTAGTCAACCAAGTAGTCCTCAACTTGCAAATGATGACTTACAACAACTCCATCCAGATGACTTGGAAGAGATGGATTCTGCACGATGGCAGAATGGCAGATGGCCCATGTGACTATGGAGGGCAAGAAAGGTTCTTGATGAACGCTGGAAGGAAGATGATATTAATGGTTAATGGAGACCATTGGGTTTGATAAGTCCAAGGGGCGAGTGCTACAACTGCCACAGAGGGGCACACTTTGCAATCTATGGGATGGGCATGACACACCCTAAGAAAACCAAGACAAACAGGAACAGGGGAAAGCTTCAGACGAAGTTTGTTGTTGCCAATAGAGACAACTACCTTCATAATGCTTTTGCATATCATGGATGGTCTTGGTGGTTATGAACTGGAGTGACCAGGCAGAGGGAAAGGTTCCTACTAAACTATGCCTTATGACTTACTCATCTTCAAGTTCCTGATTCTGAGGTATCGATTTGATTCTACTTGTTTCAAAATCTTTGCTTGGAAACTTGTTTTTTAAAACTTATAATCTTCAAATATTGTTCATATACATAAAGATTTTAAGAAATCTGAGTTAATGGTTATAGCTTATAAGACAGGATTAGAGTCAGTAGAAGAGAAACTTGAAGTTTATAAGGCAAATGAGTCTATTTCATTCATTCGAGATTTTAAAGGTCTATTAAAAATTTGAATTGAATATAAGATATAATACTAATCAGAAGAGCTCAGGAAGATGCTAGAATGCTCAAAAGAAAAGATGGAATTAATTTAATGTAAATAAATTTGAGAATGCATCTAAAAGTTTAGATAAGCTCATAGATGTCGATTTAGACATCTGAAAGAAGGTTTAGGCTATTAATGCACGCAAGTTCCACATCCCTATACAGGAATTTTTATGCCTCCAAAACCTGACTTGTCATTTACTGGCTTAGAAGAGTTTACAAATGAGCACTGTAGTTATAAGCCTGTGTTGAAGAACGTTAAGCTAATGTAGGAAGCACAAGCTAAAGCAGTTAGGAAGAATAATGGTGCTCTAATTATTGAGGATTGGGTGTCAGATAGTGAGGAAGAAGATGTGTCTCAAACTAAAAGTGAAAAGAAAACAGCTAAGCCTAGTTTTGTTAAGATAGACTTTGTCAAAGCTAAACAAACAAACAAATGATAGGAAACTGAAACTAAACAGTTTGTGACAATAGGCAAAACACTCACAATTCTTAGAGGCAATAATAAGAAACTAGAATAATATGATGTCTAAGAGGGACTAGGTGTAATTTGGAGATGCTTAAACAAAGCTTGTATGTGTGTGGAAGTTTGGATCAATGGGGTTCGATTGTTAATTTTAAGGGTGATAAAAAACCTGTTTCTTGAACAATGCATCTAAAAGGGTGATTCATCAGAATTTTGCCAAAAAGACTCACCCCTGCCCTAAAAAGAACATGGTTCCAAGAGCAGTACTAATGAAGTCTGGCTTAGTATCAATTAAATACTGCTTGACAAGTTAATGCTGCTCACTCAAAAACAACAGTGAATGCTGCTAGACCAAAGTCACATTTTTCTAAAACAGCACATTCAATTGTTAAGAGGCTCATTCATAAGAAAACAACATTTAAAAACAGTAATTTTAATCAAAGGGTTAATACTGTTAAGGATAAAAATATTAATGCTGCTAGGCCAAAAGCAGTAGTTAATGCTGCTAGGCCAAAAGCAGTAGTTAATGCTTCTAAGGATGAGACTAGTGGCATTCTTAAGTCCTTTATAACTGGAATAGAAAATCTAGTAGATCACAAGGTTAAGATGATTAGATGTGATAATGAGACTGAGTTCAAGAATAGAGAAATGAATCAGTTTTGTGAAAAAAAGGTATTTTAAGACAATATAGTGTAGCTAGAACTCCTCAACAAAATGGAGTTGCTGAAAAGAGAAATATGACACTAATTGAGGCTGCTAAGACTATGCTAGCTTATTCTAAGTTGCCAACTACTTTTTGGGCAGAAGCAGTTAATACTGCTTGCTATGTGCAAAATAGAGTATTAGTAGTTAAGCCTCATAACAAGACCCCATATGAACTTTTTCATGGTAGAACACCAACTTTAACTTTTATGAGACCATTTGGGTGTTCTGTTACCATTCTCAATACCATAGATCACTTAGGTAAATTTGATGGTAAGGCTGATGAAGGTTTCTTTGTTGGATACTCTTTGGATAGTAAAGCCTTTAGAGTATTCAATAGTAGAACAATAATAGTGGAAGAAAACTTGCATATTAGGTTTACTGAGAATACATCTAATGTTGAAGGTAGTGGACCAGATTGGCTATTTAATATTGATGCACTAACAAGAATAATGAGTTATGAGCCAATTGTTGCAGGTACATAGTCTAATGGTTTTGCAGGTACAAAAATAAGTGATAATGCAGGTCAAGCTAGAAAGGAGACAAAACCTGTCAAAGATTACATTTTGCTACCATTATGGACTGCTGATCCACCATTTTCCCAAGATCCAAAGAGTCTTTAAGATGATGGATTCAAACCTTCAAGTGATGTTGAAAAGAAGGTTAATGAAGATCCAAGAAAAGAAAGTGAATGTAATTATCAAGAGAATGAAGATAATGTTAACAACACTAACAATGTTAATACTGTTAGTTCAACTGTTAATGCTGTTGGCACAAATAAGGATAATGCAGAACTTCCAGTTGATCCAAATATGCTTGTTTTAGAAGATTATAGCATATTTGATCTCTCAAGTGATGATCAAAAAGATGGTATAGAGGCTGACATAAACAATTTGGATACTACAATCCAAGTCAGTCCTATTCCAACTACAAGAATTCATAAATATCATCCTCTTAATCAAGTGATTGGAAATTTGCAATTAGCTACACAAACAAGAAATACGTCAAAGAATTTGGCTCGGATATGGGCTTGTATAGTTACTACTCTCTAAACAATGACACAAACCATAAGATATCCCAAAACTTGTTTGCTTGCTTTTTATCACAAAAAGAACCCAAAAAGGTAATTCATGCATTAAAAGATCTAAGCTGGATAGAGGCTATGCAGGAAGAGCTTCTATAATTCGAGCTACAAGAATTTTGGAGTTTAGTAGATATACCAAATAGAAAAAGGGTTATTGGCACTAAATGGGGTTTCAAGAATAAAAAGGATGAAAGGGGAATTTGATAAGAAATAAAGCAAGATTGGTTGCTCAATGGTACACACAAGAAGAAGGGATTGACTATGATGAAGTCTTTGCCCCTGTTGCAAGAATTGAAGCTATAAGGCTATTTTTAGCTTATGCTTCATTTAAAGATTTTATGGTGTATCAAATGGATGTAAAAAGTGTTTTTCTCTATGAAAAGATTGAAGAAGAGGTGTATGTATGTTAACCACCAGGATTTGAAGATCTAGACTTTCCTGATAGAGTATACAAAGTTAAAAAAACATTGTATGGACTACATCAAGCTCCTAAAGCTTGGTATGAAACCTTGTCAACAAATCTGTTGGACAATGGGTTTCAAAGAGGGAAAATTGACAAGACCTTATTCATTAAAAGGTACAAAGGTGATATTTTGCTAGTCCAAGTTTATGTGGATGATATCATCTTTGGTTCAACAAAGAAGGAGCTGTGCAATGTATTTGAAAAGTTGATGCATGAGAAATTTTAGATGAGTTCTATGGGAGAACTTACATTCTTCTTGGGATTACAAGTAAAGTAGAAGATGAATGGCATATTTATTAGTTAAGATAAATATGTTGCTGAATTAAAGAAGTTTGCGTTCACAACAGTCAAGACTGCAAGCACACCAATGGAAACTCAAAAGTCTTTCCTCAAGGATGAAGATGGTGAAGAAGTGGATGTTCATATGTATAGGTCAATGATTGGTTCATTGATGTATCTTACATCTTCAAGACCTGATATTATGTTTGCAGTATGTGCCTATGCTAGATACCAAGTCAATCCAAAGGTTTCACATCTTCATGATGTGAAAAGGATTTTTAGGTACTTAATAAATTCTTAAAGTCTTTTATCTCTTCATGTTTTTGTAGAGTTTTGTATGGATTAATACTGTTATTCATGTCATTAAAAGTTTTTGTTGTTAAGTATAATTAGTATGTTGGTTATACTTAATACTGTTGAGTTTCTGCTATTAGTTATACTTAATACTGCTAAGTGTAATTAATACTGTGATTATTATGAATTGCTATGTGTTGTATTTTCTTGGTTTTTGGATTAACATTTTGCAGAAAAAGCAAAGAAAAGTGTTAGATTGATGATGGAAAAGCTGTGTGGAGTAAAAATAATTAAGAGAATTGGTGAGAATAAAAACAGAAAGAGAGCTGTATGAAATAAATACAAACAGAGTGTTTGGACTAGAATTGGAGTTAATGCTGGTAACTCAAAGTTAATGCTGCTAGGCATAACTTAATACTGCTGGTAAAAGTTAATGCAGGCATAAACTTACTACTGCTGTTGAAAGTTAATGCTGCTAGGCATAACTTAGGGGGTGCTTGGTTCAAATAAGGGAATAGGAAAAGGAAAAGGAAAAGAAAAGGGTATGCTAAGGAATATAATAAAATGTTTTCATTGCATTGAAGTTGCTTAGTTAAAATGTTATAGGTGATAATGTTTTTTTTATATCTTTTTTTTCTAGATTAAAAGACAACAAATTAAAAAAAAACTTTCACTAAATAATTATTTAAAAGACATTCAAGTATCATTAACATATTTTTTATAGCCTACATAAATTTACATGATCATTGCATCTGTTTATTTTATTACAACACACATCATAAAATATCAAATAATTTGCAAACACTAGTAGCTACCATACGAAACTACAAACTATAAAATATATATTTTAATGACTACGTAGACATGTTTTCATAATAGTTAAAAATATCAAGACGTGTATATTTATAATTTATATATGATAAACATTTTCTAGATGGGTAGTTGGAAGTTACAAGAGTAATGAAAACCATAACCCCCAATTTGTAGTGTAATGGCTCATTGCCTTGTTTAGGGAAATGCTTATTTCCTTTATACTAAATCAACCATTATTAATGATTATCATTACCATTCCTCACCCCCTAATACACTCAACCAAGCATGCCCTTAGTACTGCCAGTTGAACGTTAATGCTGTTGAGTGCATTTTCATAAATACTTCGATTAAGGGTTTCATTCATTCATTTAATCGATTTCAATCTTTCAAATACTCTCTAATCACAAACCCTAAATCAATTTCATCATCCATCATCAAAACCCAATACAATGACGACCCTAAAGTTTGCTGATACTCATAACATGGTCGCGTTCTTGTCTAAACCCGCAGAAAGTGAAGGGTTTGAAAACATTGTGGATTTCTTGAATGCACACTCTATTAAGCATGCATTAACGGTTAATCCTACAATCTATACTTCGTGTATTGAACAATATTGGGCTACTGTCAAGGCAAAAACTGTCAATGGGGAAGTACAGTTACAAGCCCTAGTGGATGGAAAGAAGATAATCATAACTGAGTCGATTGTGAGAAGAGATCTTTAACTAGAAGATGCTGAAGGTGTTAATTGTCTACCCAATGCTACTATTTTTGAACAGCTTACACTGATGGGGTATGTAAAACTTTCTCAGAAGCTTACTTTCTATAAGGCATACTTTTCCCCACAATGAAAATTCCTTATTCATACGATTTTACAATGTCCAAGTGCTAAAACTACTGCATGGAATGAGTTTAGTAGCACTATGGCATCTGCAATCATCTGTTTGGCTACAAACCAGAAGTTTAACTTTTTAAAGTATACTTTTGAAAGTATGGTGAAGAACTTGGATAATGCTGGTAAATTCTTGATGTATCCAAGATTTGTGCAAGTATTTTTGGATAAACAAGTTGATGGGATGGCAAGTCACAAGAGAATTTACATTGCACCTTCTCACATTAAGAAGATATTTGGGAATATGAGAAGGGTAGGAAAAGGCTTTTCTGGAAGAGAAACACCATTATTCCAAACAATGGTGGTACAAGATCAAGCAGAAATGGGCGAAGGTTCAGTAATACACACTGATCCCCATCACATACCTACTTTTATTCAACCATCAACATCTCAACCTCAAATGAAACAAAGATTAAGAAGGCCAAAGAAAAATGACACTCAGGTACCTTAGTCTAGTGTTCCTAGTGATAATGTTGCAGATGAGGCTGTCAATGAGGAGATGGATGACAGTTTGGTGAGGGCTGCCACTACTGCTACTAGCTTAGATGCAGAGCAGGATATGGGTAACATCAATAAGACCCGATCCAATGCAACACTTAATGAACCAAGTTCCTCAGGAACTAGTTCAGGTAGTGGTCCCAGGCGCCAAGAAACCATGGGGGATATAATTGCTTAGACTAGGTCTGAGAATGTATCTAAACATTCTAACGATCCACTACTCGCAAGAGGTAACACACTTCGAAGTGGTGAGGATAGACTGAAACTAAAGGAATTGATGGAATTATGTACCAATTTACAAACAAGAATTCTTGATTTGGAGACTACAAAGACCACTCAAGCTAATGAGATTGCAAGTTTGAAAAGGAGAGTCAAGAAGCTAGAGAGGAGGAATAAGTCAAGAATTCATGGACTTAAAAGATTATACAGAGTTGGTTCATCAAGAAGGGTAGAATCATCTAAAGATGAAGGTTTAGATGAAGAGGATGCATCTAAACAGGGGAGGATAGCTGATATTGATGCTAATGAAGACATTTACTTAGTCAATGTTCAGACTGATGAAGATATGTTTGGTGTTAATGACTTAGATGCTGATGAGGTGATTGTTGAAAGTGTAGATGTTGTTAACATTGCTAAGGAAACAAGAAGTGTGGTTAAAGAAGTTACTGCTGTTACAATTCCAGTTAGTGCTACTACAACTACAATCACAACAACTGCGATAACTGATGTTGAAATAACTTTGGCTCAAGCACTGGCAGAGTTGAAGAGTGCAAAACCCAAGGCTAATAAGGTTGTGATACAAGAACCAGAGCAGGGTACAACAACAACACCAACACTTACAACAACAACTGTTGCTACAACAATTATAGCTGATAGCACAAGACCTAAGGCTAAAGGGATTGTTTTTCATGAACAGGAATAGTTTCTTCACAACAACCATCACAGGTCAAGGTTCAGGACAAGGGTAAAGGCAAAATGGTTGAACCAGAACCTGTGAAGAAAATGTCTAAGAAAGATCTACTCAGGCTTGATGAAGAACATGCCTTCAAGCTACAAGCTGAAGAAAAAGAAGAAGAAAGGCATGCCAGAGAAAAAGCTTAACAAGTTGAAGAAGCTAACATAGCTTGAGATGATGTTCAGGCTAAAATTGAAGCTGATTATCAGTTGGCTCAAAGACTGCAAGCTCAAGAGCAAGAAGAATTGACTAATGAAGAAAAGGCAAGATTGTTTGTACAATTCTTAGAGCAAAGAAGAAAACATTTTGCAGCTAAGAGAGCAGAAGAAAAGAGGAACATACTACCAACAAGAGCTAAAAAAAGGAGTATCATGTATACTTATTTGAAAAACATGGAAGGATGGAAGCCCAAAAGTTTGAAGAACAAGTCCTTTGCCAATATTCAAGAATTATTTGACAAAGCAATGAAAAGGGTGAATACCTTTGTTGACTACAGAACTAAGTTGGTAGAAGAGAGTTCCAAGAAGGTAGAAGCAGAGATAGCACATAAGAGCAGTTTAGAGAGAGCAGGAGAAGAGCTGGAACAAGAAAGCTCTAAAAAGCAAAAGTTGGAAGAAGACAAAGAGTCTGAAGAGCTTAAGCAATGTTTGGAAATAATTCCAGATGATGGAGATGATGTAACTATTAATGATACACCTTTATCTACTAAATCTCCAACCATTGTTGACTACAAGATCTACAAAGAAGGAAAGAAAAGCTATTTCTAAATTATCAGAGCAAATGGTTGGACTAAGATGTATTTAACTTTTGGAAAGATGCTTAAAAACTTTGACAGAGAAGACTTGGAAGTTCTTTGGAGTATAGTCAAAGCAAGATTTAGGAAGACAGAGCCAGTAAATTACATGGATAATTTCTTACTTCTTTACTGAAGACCATGTTTGCACATCAAGTTTGAAGAAACTGTATGTAAGGAATCAACAAGGATTAGTTAAAGTGTTGAACTGGAAGCTTTATGATTCTTGTGGAGTTCATTATGTAACGATGCAGAACATGCTATTTTATCTATTGGTTAAGGAATATGTATCCGCTTACAAATCACACCTACATCAATGTTCAATGTATTTGAAGCTTCAAGGTTGATTATGTGTGGTGAGATGGTATTTTAGCTTGTCTTATATTGTTCCAAGAACATCACAAAATAGCTCAAGAATCAATGAAGTCTTTGGAAGCATCCTCCTGGTGATTAATGAAGCTTTCAATGAAGAAACTTGAGATTTTGAAGAAGAATATAAAGTTTAGGGGAGGATTGTTGGGATTAAAAGCCTTCTTGAAGTTACTGCTGCTAAGGTTTGTGTTACTGCTGCTAAGCAAAAGTTAGTGCTGTTCATTAACTTTAATGAAAAATATGCTAAGTAGTTAGTGCTGCTAGTATAAAGTTAGTACTGTTAGTTCACAGTTACTACTGTTAGTATATATTAGTATTGCTAGTGTAAAGTTAGTACTGCTGGTGAAGATTAAAGAAAATATTCTAAGTAGTTACTACTGCTTGTACACAGTTAATGCTGCTGGTGTATAAGTTACTATTGCTGGTGCTAAGTTAATGCTGCTAGTACAAAAGTTACAACTGCTCAAAAATTAAGACTGTTGAAAGAGTTTCTACTGTCAGAAGAGAATGGATAAAGACAGAAGAAAGGATAAAGATTGATTGGAGATCAAGATTACTTACATGATAAGTATTAGTTATTTATAGAATAGATCATAGAGAATATTCTAAGTTTTAGGAATATATTGTAAATCGACTAGGACTCCTTAGTGTATAAAAGGAGGTCCTAGGGCATAGAGTTTTGTATCTGTATCAAATCAAAACGAGTCATTCATAAAGTTATCATAGCTTCAAGGTTTTGTAACCCTAATACTAGGAGAGTATTCATATTATTTGTAATAATAATATTGGAGCTTTTATTGTTTATTGAATTGTGTATTCATAGAGTTACTGTTTCATTAAGAATTCTTCTTATTGATTAAAGATTAGATTATGCATAATATTTAATATATTCAACAAAGTTTCTACAATAGTTGTGTTAGATTTATCTAGCATAACAAAACCTTAACAAGCATAAGGAATTAAAGATCTATTAAAGTGGGATCAACAAAGCTAATTTCCTAAAAGTGCAATAGAATGGAGCAAATAAGTATTAAGTTTTAGGTTCATTTGGTGATCAATGTGTTGTAGATGTATTGACTATGACATGTTCATGTAGGAAATAGGAATTGATAGGGATTCCTTGTAAGCATGTTGTTGTAGCTTATTAGAATATGGCTTTGAATGACCGGGCGACATCACCCCTAGAAGCATGGGTAAATCCTTGTTATTGGTTGACTACATGGAGGGAAACATACTCTCATAAGGTACAACCAATTAATGGGACCAATTACTCGGAGAAGTCCACATGTCCAACAACACTTTTGCCACCCAAGCATCATGTCCAGGTAGGCCTACGAAAGAAGAAAAGAAAGAGGTCTAAACATGAGGATGAACCATTTATGAAGGATGATAAAGTGAGCAAGAAAGGAAGAACCATTACATGTCAATCCTACGGAAACATTAGACACAATAAGGCAACATGCAAAGGACAAGGTCGAAAGGCAACAACAGGTAGTTATTTGAGCTTTAAGTTTTAAGTGTGTATTTGATCTAAACATTATGGAACAGTTTAAAATGTTTTTTTAATGTAGGTGGTAACAATGCAGAATCTAGTGGTAGTGTATCTAGGCAAGCACAACAAATAGAACTTGTAGCTAGTCTAGATTGTTCAGGTGGATAAGGTGTTGGTGTTGTTATAGGTTTGTCTGCTACTGATGATCAAGGTGGTGCAGGTAGTGCAGGTGGTGGTTTTGGCAGTCAAGGTTCATCCCATAGTAGATGGACAAAGAGAAGAGTATAAACAGGAAGAATTAGTCCACAAAAAAGAACTCCCACTCAACCTGCAAGTCAACCATCTACTAGTTCTCAAGTGCCAGTGAGTGAAACAAGGAATGCAGATGGAAGAGAAATTGGTGATGATATATCAACACAGTCAAGTGCAGCAGGTGGTGCAAGTGAATGGTCTTTTTTGTGATTCAAAAAACTAATATGTTTCAGGAGAATATTTGTAATTCAAGTCTACATATGTGGCAAACATCAAAGTCCAGATCGGTGGCAACTGTCTAAGTCCTTTTACAAGCAAACATAAAAGTCCACTTAGGTGGCAAAAAGATAATTTCACTTCTCTAGGAATGATTTAAGTTGTTTGCGACCTATTTTAAATATTCTGAAAAAAACTACTTAATAGCATGAGGGTTATACATAGTTGGTCCATGATGTGGAAACCAGTTTTGCCCGTTTTCAAAACCATACAAGTAGCATGAGAGGTTATACACAGCTTGATGTGGAAACCAGGTTTGTCCGTTTGGTCCCTATATAACAGTTAATGTTGTTTATTACACGTGTTACTGTGGAAACTAGAAGGGGGTTGAATAGTTTACAAGTTCGTTTTACGTTTTAATAATTTGCTTTCAAAATACTTAGATTCGAGTTGTATGGTTAACAATCAACAATATGAACCAACAATATAACAATCTAAACTAAAACTAAATAACAATGACAATAATATAAAGAGATAAGGAAAAGAACAATCAAACCAAGACGCCAAGATTTTATAGTGGTTCGGCAACAAAGCACCTATTCGCCTTACTTCACTCCCCGAGTATCCTACTCGAGATTTCACTATGTCAACAAGCTCCCTTTAGGCGGAGAAAACCGTTTACATGTCGCTTACGTTGTTTTTTGACACTAAGTTAAATGTCGAGTCCTAATCTTAGCTAGAACCAATCTACCACTTCACAAGCAATATACAATCACAAGATCTACACTATCGGATTTACACACAATCCGAATCACACCACTACACAAGATAATTACAATAGAGATTTGGTACTTAGAAGAAAGGAGGAGAGATCACTAAATAACACTTCGTTTCTTGGCGAATACGAATGTTCTTCTCTTGCACTTGATAGAAGAATGAGAGAGATGAGATGGGATTAGATCACTTAAAACAAGATCAAATAGTGTTAGTCATCAAGAGATTTAGAAAGAGTAATAAGATTTTTAAAGAGAGAAAGTTATCTAAAAAATTCGTGCAAAGAGGAATATTTTTCTACTTGAAATAGTGCAGTATTTATAGACAAGATTTCCAACGGTCATCTGGCGGCAGTCCCGGTGGTCCCAGATATATCTAGGGGCCGCCGGACCTATAAGGGGGCTGCCAGGTAGACTCCGCTCCTGTTTTTGTCTTTTTGTGGGGAAGGTTGTATCTGATATGGAAGCTTTCATTTTGGGGGAAAAACCAGATTCAAATTTATTATTATTTTAAATAAAACATTTTCCTTTATTAAAAAGTATTTATGTATATTTAATTTTGTAAAAAATACTTTTGTGAAAATGTAATGGTTAAGAAAAAATATTTTCTTGATCACTAATCATGCTTAATGATTTGTTTGTACATACCTTAAGTGCTTAATCTTAGAAATGGAATTTTATAATTAATAATTTGTAAACGTCTATTTTTATTGTAAATGTTTTTACATTTTGTTATTATCAAAATGTTGCGAAGTCGAAAAATATAAATAACGTTTTTAGACATTATTTGTATTAATAGTTACTACGTTCCGTAGTCCATTTAATTGCCAGATAAGTGAAGTCATAATTTAGTTGCAAAAACATGTCAGTATCATGAGAGTTTATACACACTTGGTCCTTGATGTTATAACCGGGTTGCTCGTTTGGTCACTATTTAACAGTGATTGTTGTTTGTTACACTTGTAACTACGTTTCATATTTCTATTGGCGGACAAAAGGGTTAGTCTCTTGGCGGGCTAATCTCTTGGCAGGAAAATGAAGAATTGTGGTTTTCCTTACACGATTAGTCCCTAAAACCTAATTACACCATTGGACCGTCAAACCCAGATATACCATTGGACCCTCAAACCCAAGTATTTAAATCGATACTATATTTACCATTCTTACACACTATATTTCGCCTTCTGTTTCTCACCCAACAATCTTAATAACTCAAAACATGTCAGCAATAAGTGATAACGGTAAGTTTCCCATGGTCAACGAAGAAGACTTGATTTTTAAGACACTTTCACCTATGGCTGAAGAAATCATGGTAATGTTACGCGAGGTTCTTGAAAAAAACTACATTTCGCCCTTTGATTCTCTCCCAACAATCTTAATAACTAAAAACATGTCGGCAGTAAGTGGTAACGGTAAGTTTCTCATGGTCGATGAAGAAGACTTGATTTTTAAGAAAAGTTCACATATGGCTAAAGAAATCATGGTAATGTTACGCGAGGGTCTTGCAAAAAAAGGTCAATGACATCGTTTGGTACACTGATGAAATAAGGGAACATGTAGAAAAGATTGTTGATGGTTTGAGAGATATAGTTTCCTATTTTGTCAAAAAGGCGGTGAAAAAATACGCAGGTGATGAATGATGTTGGTGTTTGATTTCTAAGTTGTTGTTTGTTCCGTAAGTTGTGTTTGTTTTTGAAGTTAGATGTTTAACTTTTAGTTGACCGCTAAATCTTGTTATGTCATGTGTATCTAGATGATGAATGATGTGGTGTTTGTTTTCTAAGTTGTTGTTTGTTCAGTAAGTTGTTGTTTGTTCAATAAGTTTTTTTTTGTTTTTGATGTTGGTGTTTGTTTTCTTATGCATGCATTTGCAGTTTCACTAATATTGTGCCATATTTATAAAAGCATAGTCTTGACAAGTTAGTAATTTGTATACAACAATTCAAAGAAAGATATTTGAGTTACTAAGACATGCCAAAGTCAACAAATACTCTTTGCAACATTCAGAACAGAGCATAGAAACTATGCAAACCCACCATCCTTGTGGAATACTTTGACCATAATTTTCTTTGTAATGTTAAGATAATGATAAGTTGACTGCTTAAAAGAAAAGACGGAAACATTATGAAATATCAAAGCCGCTCCTACGGTAATCGCCTTTGCAAACCTCTCCTCTTTAAGCATTTTTTAATAAATAGTACCAGAGATTGTACCAGAAAGGTCTTTGAGTGTTACTGTGAGATCGCCCAGCGCATTCGGAATACAAGACTTGATAACTGCAACAACTTTCTCAAGTTTCCCATTCTTGAGAAATTTCTTGACATCTCCAAAACAACCCGTTACGATCCCTCCATCAACATTGACATAGTCAAGCACGCTAAGCCACGACGCACGCGTAAAATCATCATCCTCACCCACATCCTCAATAACTTTTCATATATACTATTGTGTAGACATTACGGATTCCTCCCCACCTTCCCGAGTATCAGCTATTTTACGAAGCCTGGCCGTTTGAACAATACCAGCAGGATATGGTATTATCCTAATGGGATTCACAACACAATAATCAACTTGATTGTTTTGAGATAAAAACAAGGTTTGGGTGGTGGTGGTTATCTCAAGGACTATGTGAGGGTTGTTTCTGGGACGGATGACGGGGGTAAGTCAAAGATCAGAATCGTCTATATCAAGGGCTTGTTCCCATTCATGATTTGGTGGTGAATTCATTTTTTAGTGGATGACTGCAATACTACTTTACTTTATTAACAATTCACACTAGTCTTAAATAGGGTGTAAGGTAAACTATGTTTGACTTTTTTGCCAAAATATTCACTTGTACTGTTCTAAAAATTGAATAGGCTTATCTATGAATTTGGTCCCTGACCTTTATGGTTTTCAACTGCACTAGTACACCTTTTATATTTAGTCCTTTCCCGTTTACCCGCCCATACTTTCTATAGCCGTTCACATAAATATAGAAAAACCTAAGACTACCTCACATGCCATTTTCATCTAAATAGTTACACTTTCACTTGGTTTCCAGAAAATTATGAAAAAACTAACGATACCATAACAACTTCACATGGCTAACAATGAACCTGAATGTTCACCAAGTAAAGTATGTTTATCAGACTCTGACAATGAGTTGTTGATACTAGTTCCATGGTCTGATGGGTCCAAGAATAAAAAAAAGGCAAAAAGGCGGGGAGAAGAATTCGAATGAAAAAGATCCTTGTTTGAGATTGACCTTACGTTTGGCATTAATGCCTTTGATTTCGACAAAGGCACCGGGTCAATGAAAGACAAGGTTAGCCAGGAACACGTGT
This sequence comes from Tanacetum coccineum, assembly GCA_026074375.1. Classification (NCBI taxonomy): domain Eukaryota; kingdom Viridiplantae; phylum Streptophyta; class Magnoliopsida; order Asterales; family Asteraceae; genus Tanacetum; species Tanacetum coccineum. The sequence continues at coordinate 24,071 of BQNB010026891.1, read as the reverse complement.
GTGAAGAAGAGGTGCCTTTAAACAACAACATAGGAAAACAAAGTGGTGATCTTGTAGAGATGCCAAGTGAAGCAGTGGAACAGGGGATGGATGATCATGTGCCTGATGAGATTGATGGTGCTAAGTGTGAACAACTTCCAAACCATGTTGTTAAGAAAGGTAACCTTGAATTTCTGGTTTGTAAACAGGTTGAAAACGATGGCGGTGATGAACTAGTGGAAAAATGAAGAACACTAAAGAGGAAAAGGGTATATGCTAATTAGATGGATGATGCATTTACTAAATATGAACGTCAATGCCAAGAATGCAAAGAATGGGTCGTTTTTATGCTATCTTCTATTACTAATGTTTTGGATCTTAAATTACCCTTGTATGTATTTCTTGTAATTTTTTGTTGTATGTATATGTGGTATGTTTAAGAGAATCAAGTTATGAAAGCTAACTAGTTATGCAACTTGTTTCCAAGGTAACAACGTAGGTTAAACAGAGTAGTGGTCAAACACCATTGGGAAAATTACAGGGTCTTTAGTTTAGACAAAACGGATGAACGAGTGTTAGTTCAAGGTTGAACAGTGTAATTTATCTATAAAACAACTACAATACAAACAAGACATTATAATGAAATGATTCATTGATTAACAACCAAAACTTTAAAGCATACATTCATCAAAAAACAGAAGGACAAAAATGTTAACAAAAAATAACCCAAAAGCAAAAAAGACAACCCCCCTAAGCTGACCTTCTCCCGTTTACAAAGATTTATAAAAGTCAAGCTCCTTGAGGACCTAAAGGTGCAACTGTAAAGCTACCTTCCTCATCTCCATCGCCTTGATCAGATCATCCTTCTGCATACCCTTGAGTTCCTCCCTCGTCTTATAGGCCAGCAAATTCCTGGCAATCGTTCAAGCTCTTGTATAAACGAACGTCTTTCATCTATACTTTCAACCAATTACCTCGTTAAATTGTTAAGTTCAGTTGCTAGCTGAGATTCCCTTTGCGTCTTTATGTCGAAATAGACGAGCAATTGATCTCGCAGCTTGGTTGAATTTGCTAAGAGCCTGAGTTCCTCCAAATGAACAAACCCACGGTCAATAGCCATAGAATAAGTTTGGTTTTAGGATAGTGAAAGGGTTTAGTAAGTTAAGGAATGTATGTGTGTGTTTTAGATATGAAGGACCAAATGCGAAGTATATTTAAATACTAGTGAATACATGAAGATTAATCGACTACACAAACGAAGAGTTAAAAACGCTATTATTACATTGGGAAGGTATACGTAAAATGCGGCTAAATTTTTTTCAAAGACCAAGCGTGCAAGTAACGTATAGAACATTTATTGTGTATTTTGGCGGGAAATGGAAAACAAATAGAGCACTAAGGGACCAACGGTGCAAGTTACAAAAATAATATCAAAATGACTGGGTAACCCAACGGGCAACGATCATAAAGTCTACGCCTTTTTACTAGATAAAAATACAAACAAAGGCAAAATTAGAAAACCGTTTCAAGAATGTCTTCATCTTCTTTTATCGCTCCTACAAATTGTAAATGTGGGCTTCCATTGATGACGCTCACCTCTTGGACACGTGAATACCCTGCTAGAAGATTTGATGTTTGCCCTAACAAATATGTAACCCGTTGCATTTTTCTAGATCTTATCTTATTAGCTAATTATAAATTCTCTTATTTTCAGAAAAAGGAAATCAAGCACTGTAAAAGATGGAATTTGTAACACCCCCAAAATATGTGGCAGCTAAAAGGAATCCGGGGGTGTTACTTCATAATACAATAGCACAAGATATAAGAGAACGACCTCTAAATGAGTCGTTTAAAAGATAACCTCGTTGTTTTATTAAAATAAATAAGTTCTAAACAAGTTGTCCTAAGTTTGCATCAAATGAAATTCATAATTTAAAAGTACAACGAAGAAAGTAGTGTATGAAAAGTCCATGAAAATGTAGTCTTGTATGAATGAAGACCCAATGTACTCCAAATACTTCATAAAGGGGTTAAGCACCTGAGAAATACATGCTTAAAAATGTCAACATAAAGTTGGTGAGTTCATAAGTTTAAGTAAATAAATTGTGGACTGCAAGATTTAAATTGTATAACAGGTAATACATAAAATGCCAAATAATATTGTAATTTGATTGCACTAAGCTCATGACACCGAAACAAAGACATTGTATAAACATAACATTTGCCCGCTGGAAGGGTCCAACCCGAGACCCTCCAGACTTCTATATGGTATACGCCCATTGGCCTTGTAGGGGACCAAACCTGGACGGGGATGCCAATCATAATAGATATATTTATAACACACGCGCTTACACAAGGTAATTAACGGTTCATGATGATGGGCGTTATGGGTTGTCGGTACTTAGGCGCATCAATAATCATTGTAAGAATTGTAATGTATTGTACTTACGTCCAATTGTAAAAACAAGCAATGTATCTCACCTTGAATTTGTAAAATAATTGTAAAACAAGTTAAAGCGGGGCTATAAACTCACCTCAAGTAAAAAATATTGATTTTGGGAAAATCAACAAATGGAATCGTCACAACAAGTCTGACACGCAACCTATTTAACTATGGGTCGATTTAAAATAATGCAAGCGAAATAAAATATGCACTATATTTTATAATGTTATATCACCACCTAATAGTTTGCGTTTTAGTTTTATAAGTCCAAATAATGTTTACGTCAAGTTCGTCACTTTAATATATAAGTATACACATTTTTAGTATTTTCATATAGTCAATTTAATTATAGTCTAAATAGTTTGTAAAATAATATTTATGAAGTTTTAGACGCGTATTAATATTATATAAATGTTACTACAATATTTTTTAAGGTTTTTATAGCTCAAACGGGCCCGAAAACACTCGAAAACACTAATTTAAAATCCTAACAACACCTACTATTTAAATAAATGTGTGCAGGAAACTTATTAAATTTTCAGAAAAATAGTCCATCTTTAACGGAGTGTAACTTCTTCGTTATAATGAGTTACGTGTCTTTCCAACTCGAGGATTTAACGGAAAATCCTAACCTACAAGTTTTCTTCTATAAATATTTCCCGACTCAGACCCGAAACGGGTCAAAAATACCAAAACAGAAACTGCACAGTTTTTATATAAAAAATGTTTTTGCCAAAATCGTTACTAAATTTGTTTTGACCGTATCTCCTTCGTTATAAGTCTGTTTTTCGCGTTCTTTATATCAAAACATTTTTAAACCATCCCTAATACACGAATTGTTTTGGGCAGTTTTTATATACTTCCAAATCTACTAATATAACTTCATTCTCAACAACAAAAACCATTATACCCTAATCCCTTCATTCACTTTCATAATTATTCACCACAACAACAAATCCAATCTATCTTAATCCCATCCACCGCTTTAACAATATTAACTAATATTTCAAGAACAATAAATTAAATATATAACTAAACTAAGCTAGTTTATAAATTTACCAATTTAATCGACCTCACATATATTTTAGTAAGTAACTTGTAATACATCAAAAATAATTATTTTAAGTGTATGATCATGTGTTTAATTTATTTAACACTTTCTTATAAGTAAATATATATATATGAGACATTTACTTGTTTTCTTTGTAAATCATTTAAAATAACAACTAGTTAGGTGATATAACATGAAAATCAAGATGTTCATATTATAACATAAAAAATGAAAGTATGAGAAAGATTATAAAACCTTGAAGATGAGGTATGACAAGATTAGCTAGTTTAACACCTAAATCAAACACCAAAACTTGTTTGATTATATCTAAACTCTTTGAAACTCCTTGTAAATCACTTGATAAATATCAAAAACCACTTTTCTTCTTGTTTTACTAGTGTGGCCGGTTATGAATGTGCTAGGAGAAGAGAGTTTGTGTTTTTCTTTTGGTTTGGTGATGAGTGTGAGTATGTTAGGTCTCTAAGTAATAAAACGAAGCATGGTTATTAGTAATTGTTTAATAATAGGGAACATGACATGAAATGACAATTGAAGAGTGTAGGTGTATGTGTGTGTCGTTGGAATGGAGGAAGCAAAAGAGGAGATGACTTGCAACTTTGGTTATAACCATAAGGTATTGTGTTTTGCATGGTTAACCACAAAGTAAACAAAATTATATAATATGTATTATAGATAGTGAGGGTGGCAGATTTAATGTGTTAGGGGGAGGGAATTATTTAAATTTTTAATATTATGTATAAATGTGGGTATTTGGTTAAGTACGAAAAGGTGGTATGGTTTACATGCATGCATAAAAATTCATAATGCAAAACGTAAGTGTTTTACGTAAAACTCGCAAAATAAAATATAAAAACTTATAAATTATCTTCGTAATAATCATATAACACATATTTTACGTAAACTTATATTTGTTTAATTCCGGTTTACGTTAGTTGTTGATTTTCAGTTTACGCGATTTAACTTAATAGTTATAATTTAAGGTAAACACGTAAAGGTTCAAAGTAAATAGTTTGAGTTTACTGATGTAAAATGACTTAAAAATGTGGATTGTCAGTCTTCCTGTGTTAAAAGAATTTCGTCCCAAAATTCAGTTCGAGTCGCCTTCCGGAGTGGTGTTGGTGAAGAGGTACGGGTACTTGTTGCGGAATACTTATCTTAATCCTCCTAAAACGTGTTAACCAACTTCGTTTTCTTAATACACAGAGCATCATCGGGATGGGTTTCAACTCCTTGTTATACCATGAAGATTTTTGTTCTCAATATTCTCCTTCTTAATTGCTTCAACTTGAGCGTTCAAGATTTGCGACGACAGATTCAAATTTTTCATCATGACCAAAGTTTGACTCTTAGTGGCTTTCTTCGTTCCTTTCGGCTTAAAGCATCAGTTATGATATTTGCCCTTCCAGGGTGATAACGAATCTATACCTATGATGGTGTCATAACTACTAAGTTTTACGGTATTACGACGACGCTGAATGGGTGATTTAGTAAATTCCTTTATGGCGGCTAAACTCGTTGGCGGATTGTCCTAGAGTGACTAGTGTTGCCTCTCGACTTTTCGACATAGGATTTGGCGTAAGATGATGTCGACTCAATGTAGTAAGGTGTCATGAGGGTCTACTTAGCTACTATGCTTACTATTTCAATTTCCCGTAACAAACACGTTTTATGGATACGCACACAATTTTTTTTGCTTTTCGAGGATATAAGTAGAAAATTGATTTTGACAAAATTTTAAGATGACTAATCTCAGCATAGCATGGTCTTTCCTGAATTAGACATAGGTGATCAGGCTATGTATAATTGAGGACTAACGATGCAATGCTCATTTTCGTCAAACTAGTGTTATGGATAAAGTAGTATTAAAATAGTTTTATAGTGTGACAAAATAATTCACAAGATGAAAGCATGGTGGTTTATAGGATGACAACGAAATAGTTTGTGAAATGACAGTAGGATAGTTTATATGACAATGACAAAATAGTTCATACGGTGATAGTAAAATAATTTACATAAAGTAATAACAAAACGGTTTATAAGGTGATAGTAACATAATTTGTAACATCATAGCAAAATAGTATATAAGACGACATGAAATAGTTATAAGATGGTAGTTTATTAAGTGATAGTAAAATAGTTTATTACGATAGTAAAAATGGTTTAAAGAGTGATTGTAAAAATGTTCAAAGGGCTTTGATAGTTTATGGAGTGGCTTGCATAAATAAATAGAGGATTAAAGTAAAATCGATGAAATTTTCACAACGCATTAATTCGATAGATAAATAAATCATCATAGTACAACGGAAATTTAATAGAAAGTACAACGCGAATTCCTATAGGAAATAGAGTCTAAGATATGTTCTAACTTAGGTTTTACTAGGTAAGACGGGAAAAAAAATTCTCTTTAAGCATCAGCATTATCTGCAATGTTGCTAGTGTCTTGATCGGCTTCGCCTCCTCCTAAAGCATGCACCCTTCCACGTGCTTCACTACTTACAGCTTGGTTTTCACGGTTCTGATTCTTTAACTTCGGGCATTCACTACGATAGTGCCCTTGTTTCCCACATTTAAAGCAAGGAAGGGCTCTTTGATTTGCCACCGGAGTCCTCTGATTTATTGTGGCAGCTAGACTCCTACAATCCTTAGTTTGATGACCAATCCTCTTGCAATTTCTGCACTTTGCAGTGCACGATCTAGTATGGTGATATTTGCATTTATTGTACAAAGGTAAGGTTCCAGCATACTCTTTCTTCTTACCAGGCCCAGCAGTGTAGGCCCTTGCTACGTTCTGCCTCTTGTAAGGTAGTTGCTGAACATGGTCGTCCCTTGGGTTGCTCTCAATTCTCCTCTTATTATCAGCTTGTCTAGCAGCATAGACACGAACCTTTTGATCCATTAAGCTATTTGCAATCTGAATTGTCTCTTGGAGTCTTGTTGGTTTAGATGAAGTCACATTCCCCTGATGCTATTAGAAAGACCCTAGATGAACCTTTCTACCTTATCATCCTCATCGGGAACCATTCTTGGGCACAACAAAACTAATTCTTGAAAACGTTGTGTATACCCCACAAGATCGATACCCTTCACAGTTAAATTCCACAGCTACTTCTCCAACTTCTGAATCTCGTTTCTTGGGTAGTAAGCTTTAGTCATCATCTTCATCAAACTCTTCCATGACATCTCATAGGCTGCATCATGTCCAACATTCCTAACATGGGAGTTCCACCATGTTAGTGCACCACCTAGAAAGGTACAAGTGGCATACTTCACCTGACATTCAACAACATAGTTACTGATATAAAACACAGATTTCATCTTTTCAAACCAGTGGGCTAATCCTACAGCCCCTTCAGTTCCCTTAAAGTTTAAGGGGTTGACAATTTAAGAACTCTTTATACGTGCACCCACGAGCAGTGTGCAACGGCGTTCTAATGCCATCTCCTTGTCACACCCCCAAACTGGGCCTGGACGGAATACGTGTCCGAAGGCGTGACGTCATTGCATACATAACACAAGATCAAGTGAACGACCACTATATGGACGTTTGATAAAACATAACTCATTGCTTTGGATAAATCAAAATAAGTCTTACAATATTCTTGACATAATGAAATAGTTTTAGCGGAAGCTTAAGATAAATGCAGTGGAATCATAACATGTTTTTAAGACAACGAGTAATAAAGTTTGAAGATAAACATTCTTGAAAGACACCCAGTAATGCATGCAACATCAAATAGCACTTCAAGAACAATCCAGCTAAGCACCTGAGAAAACATGCTTAAAACGGTTAACATAAAGTTGGTGAATTTATAGGTTTGAATTGATTTAAGGCTGGACCACAAGTTTTTTAAAAGTGATGTGACTATTATAACAAATACAATATCACACGAAAAGTATTTACGTTGCGCTAAGCTCACGATACCGATGCTAAATTTAGAGATACATATAATATGCAAGTGATGATATTGCCCTACAGATGTCTGACTAAGACACCTCAAAGAATTCCTGACATGATATATATCTGTTTGTTTATCGACACAGAAACAAGTAAGTGCTTGCTTACCCGGATAGGGATAATTAGTCCCAAATAGATCTATTTATAACATTCGCGCTTACTTAACCAATCTCATTAGTCATAGGTAACTAACGGTTCATAATGGTTCGGGCATGATAGTGGTCTAATCGCTACTTAGGCAACACGTAAACAGGAAATGATAACAGAAAACACTTGTGTCCATAGTTTAAAATAAGCAATGTTTCTCACCCTAAAGTTGCAAAATATTTATTCAAAATGAGTAAAAAGTAGGGCTATGAACTCACCTTAGAACGATAAGCAAATGATAATCACGTAAGAGAAAGATGGTACACAATCCTAGCCGTCACCTAAAGGAATGACGCGACTTAGGACTAAGACATGTTGTACGAAACCAAGAGTGGTATACTTATCAACAAAAAGGCATCCATATGTGTTTGTGTCATAGTTTGTTTAAGAAAACATGATCGAGTGAAGGTACAAGTTTACATTAAATCCCGACGCTTACCCAAAACTTTCTATTTTAGGAAAGTTCTAAGTTTCAAGATGTTAATACCGTCCCCTATATTTTGTTAAATCCATATTTCCGAAAACGCTTTATCAATACCTAAACGCCTAACTTTTACATCTGCCTTAATGACTTATCTCAAAAGTTACTATTTTTAGAAGTCTTACGCTTTTATAACATTCGGCTTTCCATAATTATCTTTATGTCGTTTCTAATGTTTTCAATCGATACACTAATGTTTCTATATGTTTTACAACCTCAAAAAGGTTCGAAAGTGTCCGAAAACCTAATTTACTTTCACATCAGCAACCTTGTTTACTATTTTTCTGAAAAATGTTCCAAAATACATTTCGCCATAACTCGGTCGTTTTAAATCTGCTTTTAGTGTTCGAGATATGATAACCTATCTATTCGAAACAAGCTTTCCAAAAACTACCTTTTCGACTATTGAAAACATTTTTATGTCTCTTAAAACCTTAAAACAAAATCGGATCAACAACCTTACTTTTCGCAAACGCTACCATAAATCCATCCGAACTTTACAATAGTGCATATTCTAACCTAAACCCATTCACTACTAAACCATCCATTAAAACCACTCTTAATCTAACCTAATCCCATCATCACTATTGTTGCAACACACAAATCAACTCATACTCACAACCAAGACCTTTTGTAAATCAAAGAATCATAAAACAATACTAGTTTATATTTTAACTTGTTTATTTCCAAAAACCACAAACACATAAGCCTTAATCTTGCATAAGAACCATAAAGAAATCACAAGAGATGGAATAGAACACTTACAAGAATAGATGAGTCAAGCAACACACAAGATCTAACCCAAAATCCTTAGATCTATAAACCCCAATTAATCTTGCAAAAACCCTCTTGAAATATCAAAACCCTAACTCTTGAAATCTTGAATAACCCTTGAAATAAATGATCAAACCTTTGGAACACCCTTAGATATGGTTAGAAATGATCTTGAAATTATTGAATCTTAATAGAAATCAAAACTATGAAAAGTATATGTTTGTATGTGTGTGTGTTGTGAGCAAGAGAAGAGAGATGAGAGCTCTTGGTGGCTTGTAGAAATGAAATGAAACCCTAAGTTAGAAATATGCTTATGTGTTTTATTATAGGATGTGACCTAGTTAAGGTTCATGACTAGTCAACAAAGTGGAAACCAAAGGCTAAGGTGCCAACACCACCAGGTGTGTATGGTTGGGTTTTCGGACGCAACATCACACCGGGGGGGGGGTATTCAAACTTGAATCACTAGATTTGAAATTAATTCAAGATTCCACAAGTATGCTTAGTGGAAAAGTGGTCCTAACCTCATAAGGGCATGTTGGCTTGTAGTGAGGAAGAGAACAAGTTGTCATTTTCACCACCTTGCATGCATGAGTTGGCTTGGAAGTCAGATTAAAGTGAAAAGATTCTTCCATGTTTAATTACATGTGTGTTTGTACGTGTGATTTGAGTAGGGGGGATAACCACAAAATTTTTGACTTCAATACTCGAGATATTCGATAACTGGAGTTTACACGAAAAGATTACGGGTTTTCGGGGTTCCGTTTGATCAAAAACGCGAAAAACGTAAATAATACACTAAACCGTAAAAATAAGTATCGGAAGTGAACGTAAACTACGAAACACTTAGAAATGATAAAATAATGCATATAATATCTAGACTAATCAAAATCCGAAGCCGGAACGCATCCGATGACGTTTTTCAGATTTACACGGGATAACCTCTCGGTTTTAGGTTAAATTCAAATGTAACAGATAAAATTCAAAATAATGATCAGAATAGTTTAAAATATTGACCTAAAATTTACAGGGTGTGATATACTTTCCCTGTTAGAAGATATTTGTCCTCAAAGCTTAAGACGTTGATTCAGACGTAGGTTTAGATTTCGCGAAGAGATGAGGGTACTTCTTCTTCATTTGGTCCTCACGTTCCCAAGTGAATTCAGGACCTCGCCTTGAGTTCCAACACACCTTAACAATTACGATATGACTTTGTTTCAACTACTTCACTTCGCGGTCCATGATCTCGACCGGTTCCTCGATAAAGTTTAACTTATCGTCGATCTGAATTAATCTAATGAAATAGCAAGCGGTTCGTCAGCGTAACACTTCTTCAAATTAGAAACATGGAAAGTGTTATGAACACGACTTAATTGATCTGGGAGTTCAAGTCTGTAAGTAACCGTTCCAACCTTAGCGAGTACCTTAAATGGTCCAATATAACGAGGGTTCAACTTTCCCCGTTTGCCGAACGTATCACCCCTTTCCATGGTGACACTTTCAACATGACCATATCTCCAACTTGAAACTCCATGGGCTTACGATTCCTATCGGCTAAACTCTTTTTCCTATCACGAGCGGCTTGAATACACTTCTTGATCTAAAAGATTTTCTCAGTTATTTCATGAACAATTTCTGGGCCGGTAAGCTGAGCGTCTCCAACCTCAGCCCAACAAATAGGTGATCGACACTTGCGACCGTACAGAGCCTCGAACGGTGCAACTTTGATACTAGTGTGATAACTATTGTTGTAAGAAAACTCCATCAAAGGTAGGTGTCTATCCCAACTTTTAATACAAATAAACCATGAAAATGTTTATTTTTATTTTACTATATATCTTTGTTTTGTTAATGACAAAACACAAACTTGTAAAAAGCAGAAATGAAATTCATTAGTCCTAAACTAATAGCTTATCTAATTTATTAAACCACCCTTCATATTAACACTTACATAAAATGTATACTCTACTTAAAAGTTCTCAAACATATTTACATTATAGCTAAACCTACTTTACTTACCAAATATAAACATGATCTCATAAGATCACATATGATCTCTTAAGATTTTGCAAATCAAAATTCAGATTTAGTTACTATACGCCGGTTCTGTTTGATAACTGGCTGGTTCTGTTGAACAAACAGAACCGGCGGAACCGGTGAACAGTAAAACTCACTTCTCTAAATACCAACTCATTTTCACTTGTTTAAGCATCATTTTTACATAGTTTTACTTCAGATATTCAGTTATCATCTAATCCTTAATCATGGTTTACTTCATTTTAGTGTTTTGATATATTTCTTATTAAGGGAAGTTCTATCGAGTTTTGCATACGAGACAAACTCTTCAAGCACGCTTTATGGCAGGAGTTTCTCATCTCATAAAGATCTATCCGCTGATCTTGAACCAACATTCATCAAATACAATCAAGTTGTGTATCATATAGTGATAGGATCATTTAGAAAGGTGTTGTGTAAAATAGTTGTGATATAAAAGATGTTGGTGTAAATACTTGGCACCTAGTAGAGGGCAAGTAGTATAAGGTACTTTGTTCCTTCGTGTTGGAACATAAGGATATACCTTATAATTATGTAAAGGAAAAATAGGTGTTGGTGTGATTCTACCATATGAAGAATCCGATATTTAGCTTTGTACCGTTAAAGGGTGTAAGCGACGTTGTGAGGCTTCTCCGCCGGTTAAAGGAGATTGGTGACTAGTGGATTCAAACTCTCGAGTAGGTGACTCGGGGAGTGGAGTAAGGCAAGGTAGGAGACCTTGTAGCCGAACCACTATAAATATCCTTGGCACATATCCTTTATTAGTACTTGTCTTGGTATCTTAACTATTTATATTCATCAAACAATAGATCTAAAAATAACTAACTAGTAACACTTAATTAAAATTTTAATTGGGAAAACTATTCAACCCCCCTCCTAGTTTTCAACAATTGGTATCAAGAGCAGGTTATCAAAGTTATTTAGAGTATACTGTAATTTAAAAACCAATCAAATAAAATTTGAAAACTACAAATATTTTTTTTGGATATATTATATTATTTGTTCTCTTAAAAGCTCGTGAGTTAAGTATAAAGGAAAACGGCCACTCCGCGACAAAATTCCTCTGGCCCCCCAACAAGACGGTTTCCTCCGTTCAGTTTACAAATAGGATCCGGCATGGGGTCACGGCTAATGATACCGCGGGTCTGACCAAAAATTTATCTTTGAACCTAAATTTTTAAATGGGCCGAATTATAATAAGAAGCATGGTGTGGGCTTATATTTACAAAAGGATTTTGGACATTTTTTTGGTTCAATATGATTAATTCATATAAACTTTCTCTTCTATTAAAACTTTTTCAAATTTAAAATCTATTTTAAATTTCCTTTTGGTCACGACCACATGTTGCGTATTCACAATGCTAAAAGGTACACAATCTCTTGTCCCTTCTTTCCTTAGGTCATTATTATGCTTATGTTCTATCTATGAAATAATTAAGTATGTACTATGTGACTTATTCGTTTAAAATATCATTATGTCACTTTTCTTCGTCTAGCACTCTCTTGCGACCTCGTTCTTGTATATTAAGTCTAACTTCTTAAAATGCAAATCTTCCTTCAAAAGAGGCCTTCGGATTGTAACTAGTTGATAAAGAAAAATGTTTATGTCATACTGTTTCTCGGGTTATTATGTGTCGATTGCGATTAATCTGTATATGTCCTCATCATGATTATCTAGCACATCTTACATATTTCCATTTCCTTGTTCCCTCCGCAAAAGATTTTTTATCCCTCAAAGTTTCTATCCGCCTCTTCAAATACAAATAAAATTATGGGGCTATTCTTGCCTTCAGTGCATTTCCTTCTCGCTCTCAGAAATCTATCTACCAAATTCTTTTTCATCGTCTCTATGTTCTTCTCATGACAAAATGAATATAAAATCTTTTTTGCCGGCTCCATTGTCCGACAAAGCCTGTTCCCTATGCCTAACAGAACTAGCAGAACCGGCAACCTGATAAAACCAATGACCATCTCTTCTGACTCGAATTCATCCTCCCACCTCCTTTCATTCTCGAATCTCTAAACCTGGTACTCAAAAATCAAGATCAAAAAAATTACTTTGACAAATTCATCCTTTCTTCTCTCGAATCATTACGTGTAAGTCATCAATTCCTATATCATCTCTTCCCTTTTAATTTGAGCATTGAACACTAAAATCATTGTTAAGGATTCTTGTAATTTCTGATCAAATTCCCCCTTCAAATGATTCTAGGTGTTATCCTCACTTAATTAATTTTTAATTTTTTTTTGAATTAAGAAAGGGGATTTTTTTCTCATAACTAAAAAGATGTGTAAAATCAGATTCGGAACCCTTTTTTTTCGTTTCCTCTATTTGCTAGGTGCCACTATGTCTCGAGAAGAACTAGAACTCACTAAATCATACATTCCTAAAATTTCAAGAGAAAAATACATCCCAATGTACCTAAAACCTATCATCTGTGATTTAGAAAATAGAGCCATTCATAAGGGTCGAACGATGCATCTAGGATTCACTCAACACTCTAACCTTAAATCAAAATTCTCCGACATCTGTCTTCAATGTCTATACGATGTTGACAAAGATATTCATCCTAGATTCTTGCTTGAACTTTTCTCATCAGCCGAAATCTTAAGAGACGAGGAAAGAAATATTCGCTTTTGCTTCTGGAGCCTAAACAAATAGTTTATCACCGCTCTCGAATATCTCGCTCACATTCTTCAAACCTCGTTACAAGGAGATTGTGCATATTCTAACGAACACGCTCACGAGTCCTTACATAGATTTCCTGAAGAAACATATCCCTATCCAAGCCTCATTCCTACACCAAATGAAATTATCAATGATATCACTATTAATGGAATAACTGAGGATCCCCTCAGAATCCGCAAAAATAAACTTCAAAGAGACTTTAGATTTTTGAATGAAGTTATAGAATGTAATGCCATAGGAGAAGAAACAAATTCCCAATATGTCTTAGCTTCTTCATGTCACATGATTTACGGTATCCTAAATCGTAGGCCATACAACTTCACCTACTTTCTGGCAAAAAGAATCTCTCTCATCAAAAATTCCCTCGAATGTCCCTTGCCATATGGAATGCTACTTACTCGTCTTTTTAAACATCTCACTCTTATGAATCCTGAACTCATCAAACCTAAATATTTTCCTCTTCCTCACACATTATTGCCTTTGGACCATACCAATCATCTCTACTCCTATCCTTCTAATTCTGAAGATGAAGACTAATATTCTCGTGAAGATGTGTTAGAGAATCATGATGGCTTGTTTGGTTGTTTTTCATATTTTTCTACTTTATCTTGTTTGTATCCTCATGATTGTTTATTGTATGAAGTTTTGAACCACTTTGGTTTCTTAAGAACTATTAGAATTCTCCTTGAGCTTAAGAAGGTGTTTGTATGATCTTTCTATAAATCACATATCCTTTCCTCTATTTTAAAGAGTATTTGGTTTAACTAGATCAATTTAAGTTCAGGACATTATGATATCCTAGTATCCCTAGGATCATATAGCACTAATAAATAGAAAAAGCAGGAATAATATTGCAATAAGGATGTTAGTAGAAGATACGAAAATTAGTGAAATCTTGCTGCAGCAGCCGGTTCCATCTGCAGCAAGACGGTTTCATTGGAACCAAAGGAACTGGCAATGCCGGTTCTACAAAAGGTTTTCCCTCTTTTTTAAGTGTTAGTATTTTGAACTAAGCTCATAAATATGTTAGTTGTAGTTGCCTTAATCTGATCCATATACTGAACATTTCTTGTTTGACCTAAAAATCATCCTAATGATTGAGTTTAGGGAAATTCTAGTGGTTTAAGCATTTAATGTTTTGCATGGCCTTTTAGTATAAATTTAGAGATCTTTGTTCATCATTCTCACACACTAAAACCTGCAAATCAGCCTCTTCATTCTATTTATCTTGATCATCATACTCCATGGCATCAAGTGCTAACTCCTCAACCGATTTTATTGACATATCCTCTAATGAAAGCTCACCTATCCAAAACCATACCTTCCAACCTCTTAACACTATCCACACAACCATAACCACCACTCTAGACACTATCCTTGCTCTCACAATTCCACCACCTACTTCCATCCAAACAACCCTTACACTAGAACCTCTCATGACACCATTAGCCCCTAGAGCCCTAACCTTCTCTACTCCACCAAGTTCACCATTAGAACCTCATCCCTATCTATCCTCCTTAAATGAAATACCACCAAGAACTACAAATCCATTGCCACAAGTCATCTCCCAAGGCTTATCCCAAACACTCCCTCAACCATCACCAATGGACTTTGAACCATCCTTCCCACCTATCAACCTCTCTAGGAGTAGGTTGAGTGCTCAACCCGAGCCATCCATGACTAGAGACCAAATACACCAAGAACTTAACCAACTTCACAATCTTGAACGAAACATTCAAGAATCCATCCAAAATGCACAACATGTGCAAGAAAGCCTTATCCCTCCTACTTCCATCACCAACTTACAAATGCCACAACCATTCTATCCCACCACTACCTCAACTCAAATACCACCCTTTAGATCATCACTCCCTCCATCAAGCACCTTCGTCCCTCTTGATCAATCCCTTTGGATTGAAAACCCTCCTAGACCTCAAGTTTACACATGCCCTCATTGCCAAAGAACCGAAACCATTGTCAATAATTTTCAAGATGAAATGAGGTTCATGTTGAACCACATCCTCGACCGCTTGAACCATCTCTCAAACCAACTTTCATAAGATAATTGTAGCGCCCCGACCCGAAAGGGTAGAAGTATTACAAATATGGTGTGACATCAAAGGCATACATAATCATAACACAAGCATAAA
>BQNB010026890.1:0-58154 GCA_026074375.1 Tanacetum coccineum | reverse complement strand
CCATAATCATGTTTACACCAAAACAATATGATACAACATTTTCTCATCCTTTTTAACATGATGTAAGTAATCACACAATATATATATAAGTGTGTAAAATGATCATTTCAAATATAAACTTCATTTTCATGAATAAAACCTAAATGGTGATTTAAGCTAAATAGAAATATCATATGCATAATAATGAAAGTTATAGCAACATAAAGAGTTTAAATGGACCTTATGAAGAATGATTATGATGATGTATAAGTACTAAACCCTTGTTTAGCCACAAAAACCAAGCTTGCACTTAATAAACCCTAGCTTTCCTTCACTAAACCCTAGCTTCCTTTTTCTTGATTATTACTTGAATATGGTTAACCAATGCTTGCAAATGCCTTAGTACATCTTAGAATATGTGTATATAGAAGTGTATGGATTGTAGAAAAATTTGTATGGGTTTGGTTGGGAGGTGAATGTATGCCGTAGCATATATGGGCAAAAAGGAGAGGTTTTTGGTTTGATTTGTCTAAGTGTTGGTGATGTATGTATCTCTTTATGCAAAGTATAAGTAATAAACTAGCAAGACTAGTCAAGGAGACATATAGGAAGTCCTAGGGATGGCCAAGGTCTAAGTCATTGGTCAAGGCATGGTAGGGATGGTGTATGTCCTCAAATAGTTGAGAACATCCCATGAAAACATGGAAATGTGTTCTCAACTTGCATTTCTTGTTCTTTTCTCTCTATATCCGGTTTTAAGAGCTTATGTATGATAATATTGACTAAATTTTGGGTATTGGGTATAAACGTGGGTATTTGTTGAAGCGTAGAAAAGTTTTTGTGGTTCCGGGAGTGCCTAAACGCATTTTATCGCGAAACGTATACACTTTACGTATCCGATAAAAATAAAATGAACAAAGTTAATAATTATCCTCAAAATAATTATATAACCCTTGCTTGATGTAAACATTTAATTGTTTGATGCCCGTTTATATTGAACGCTAATTTTTGGCGTACGCGATTTAACTTAACGTTTACAATTTCAAGCAAATGCGTACAATACTAAAAATAAATAGTACATTTATTGACGTCGTCAAAGACTTGAAAACACAGGGTGTTATATATATGATGTGTTGTATTATGTCATGTTGATCTCAATTCTGTTATGTGTTGTGGTCCCAGTCATGTTATATAATCACTGTGTGATGTGATCTTGTTATATATGTTGTACCCATGTCATGTTGTGATGTTTATGAAAGCTCACGTGTTTTATATTGTTGTGATTTAGAACAATATGCCAGCAAAGAGAACCTCTGATGCTGCAAGGGCTGCTGCTGCTGCCCTTATGACAGCTGTTGTTGTTGAGCAACTGATCAAAGCAAGAGTGTCTAAGGCACTTGCTAATCATGAAACTCTTTGAAATATCATTAATGGTCATGGAGATGGAAGCCACAATTCTGAAACTGGAATTAGAGGAACTGTACGCACTCCTAATCATTTGTTAATCCCTTCTACCCATCAAATGATTATTCACACCTTCCACATACTCTAAACATTCCTTCCCTAAACCATTTCATAATCATCATTTCGTATCTCTTTTCTCTCTTATAGCAATGTGATTATCTACCCAGTCAATCCTTTGATTATCACCCTTATTATCTTTATCACTTCTCTTTACAACAACAAACCATAAACCTTCCTCACTCAAACCTTCCTCAAAACACACCCACATGGGACAACTCACATTCCCTTACACAATGTACATTCCTTGTACTTGTTGTATCTTTTGTCCCACAACACTCTGACATAGGCTCCTATCCATCACATCCTACCATTCTCTACCACACAATCTCTATTCGTTCTCTTCTTCATTTAAACACACACACTCATACCTATTTGAATTAAAATTACACCCCCCAAAGCTTCTCTCATACTCCTCTCCTATACACACACACACTCACATTTGAATTCAAATCCTCACACACTTCACCAAAGCTTCTGTTAGCCTCGCTTTTTAGTGAAGTTGGAGTCTTACACGTGAATTCGACTAGCTATAGACACTGCGTATAACGTATGGGTTATTATTGTATAAGTGGGATAGTTAGCTTTGTACTAGGCTATAAATACCCCTCATGACTCTCCATAGGGGGGGTGGAAGTTCATTATTGTTTTCTCTTTTCTAATCTAATAAACACATAGTTTCTTTCATCATCTTTCTACTTTTTCTCACTAAAACTACAATAGTTCATCTTTTGTTCTTTGATCATCCCCGTCCCCCCGAAAAGGTGTTTTTGAATCATCTAACAAGTGGTATCAGAGCTAACCGGGGGTGTTTTGTATGGTGTGTGTTTGTTGTTTCGTGGGCTGTTGGCTTATAGCAGCTTACTTTTGTGGCTTCTTTTGTTTTAAAAGGCCATGGTTCATTTGTGTTTTTTGGTGTAGTTTTGTGATAAAAGTCCATATAAAGGGTTTTGATAGCTTATTGCTGATTTGAGCTTATTTCCAGCTTATGTCAAGATTATTGATGTGTGTTTTTTTGGGCCTCTTTATTTTCCAAAACATATCATCAGATCTGATGGTTTCAGTTTTGGTTTATTTCATCATTCAGCTTATTTTCGAGGCTTACTCTTGGGGTATAAACAACTTATTGTCAAAGCTTATTTCTGGGTTTATTTATGTCCTTCATCCCCACGGTTTATCTGATTCAAGGACTCAGATCCATCTTTTTTCTTTCAAAAACAGTTTTGTGTTTTTTTGCAAAAATACAAAAGTACAACTTATTTTTTTGTAGGAGATTTATACCTTTGGTCTATCCTGCGATTTATACACTTTTGTATCCGACGATTTATAAACTTGTGTATCCGGCAATTTATACATCCCCCAAAGGCGGCGATTTATACAAGTTTTGTTTTGGCGATTTATACCACCATATAATTAGGCGATTTATACCATACCAAGTCAACTCGGTATTTACCGAGTTGACCCGGGTCAAATCACTGAGTTATGACCAGAAATGAAAAAGATCAAGAAAGAAAGACAAACTCAAACCCATAACAGCAATCAACCATAAGCACAACTCATCAAACAAAACCTCATCAAATCAAATCCAACATCATCTAAACCTAAACTCTTCATCACATATAATACAACAAATCCATCATCTAATACTTAATCCCTTCGCCACAATAACACATCTCATCCCATCTCCTAACCTCCATCAAGACTCGAATTAAAATGAAATATAAGATCTCAGTTTCATCTCTTTTCTTGTTCCATTAAACCATGCCCTTATAAGATCAAACACGAGAAAGATATTACATCACTGATCTTATAAATGTAAAAGAACAAATCTTCTCATTTATTTCCTAAAATAAAACAAGAGTTATAACAATTATGTTATACTCTTCTTTTGATTCGTTATGAAAGACACGAAACCCTTAACAAATTAACAACCTACCCGAGACCCTGCAATGGATCTTGAAGCCGATTCTTGTAACCCTCGTGTACACAAACAAAGATTGCAAGGACTTTTGTTTGGTTGTTTTGTTGAAGGTAACTAAAAGAACATGTGGTGTGGTTTGATATATGGGTGTCGATGAAGTGAAAAGGTTGGAATTATTTCGATAGGTATTTTGAGATGAGATGAGGGAGAGTGTTGTTGACTGCGTATTTTTATAAGTGAAATTAGGGTTGAAGTGGCTTATATAATCCATAGTTATTAGGGTTAGATAAATGTGGATTATCTTGGATTTGGGCTTAAAAAAAAATTTATACCGAAAACTTTAATGGTCTGTTTAATGAAAGCAATTTTTTTGTATGAGGTGCATGTTTTCTCAAGGCTAGGTTATATTAAAATGGCCCGAGTGTGGATAAATTGATGGACTGGTTCTTGGGCTGTTGAATTGGTTATACGAAATTTTATATAATTTTGGTACAGTATGTGTGGCTTATGGTTAATACTTGGGATTATGGGTTGATGTAAAGTTATGGATTAGGCCGGGTATTAAAACACTACTATGATGGGTTATGTAAAAGTGTCCGGGTTTTATTACTTGGACGGGTCGTGCTTATGTTCAATTTATTAAGCCCGATATCCGTTAACATTCCAAACACATCAAAAGCACGAACAACAACACAACAAACACAATACATTACACTAAAAACGATCCTTATCAAAATTCACCTTCACTCTTAATGGCTAGTATTGAATTTTACATGACTACGGGGTCTTTGTCCGATGTTATTGATTAGGGATTGAAGTAGACTTTCACGAGAAGTATACTTATTTCGTCTTTGATTTTCTCTACAACAAAGATGACTTGTTCGGGCATATACGGTTTGTGATAAAGACTTGATTTATCTAGTTATACCTGATGTAAGGAGTTACATTGTAGTACTCACGGGTTATAGCTATCACTTTAAGGAGTTACATTGTAGTACTCAGTGTCTCACGTAGTTGAGGAGATTTCAAGAGGTGTTGTATTTTTTGTATACTTTGGAGCGGGTATATGGTACTTAGAGATTTGCCTCTGCACCGTTCTTTGTCACACGGATAGTACAAGATTAAGTCATAAGTCGGGGAGTTTGTTTCATTCTCACGTTCGTTGTATTGGGTTGTCTTCATCAATGATCATCAGTATTAGCCGACAGAATAGATAAGGGGATTTAGATCGGGTTAATCAAGAGAGATTTGTAAAGAGAGTATTTTTTTTTCTTTTTCGACATCTTCTTACAGTGTATTGCTTATGCAATCACGAGCTATGATGCTAAGCAATTAGTTCCAGTCAGTATACGATGTACACATTAGTATGATGATTCCTCAAATAGTCATCATCCTTAAGGGAGAAATGTGTACATCCGGTACTTAGTTTCTAACTAAGCCATTTATCTTTGAGCAATATTCAAACATACCCTTTGTCCAATAGTTCTTCAGTATCTCTTTGATACTGGAAAAACATCCCAAAATCTTCTTTTAAACTACTTCACAAACGTTTTTATTAAATGGCAATTTGAGTTGGTTGACCTTGAGTGTAAGAATAATAAAAAAGTCAAAGCGTGAAGTACAATTGGGTTTAACAAGAATGGGTATTTAAAACGCCAAAAATTGGAAAAACCCGAGACAGGTTTCTGTCGTACTAGCGCATGGGGTAGCGCGCCATTGGCTGTTTGGAAAGCCAATTTCGATTCTTGGCCTATAAATACCCTCGCTTGGCTCTTGTATTCCTCACCTCTTGTCATTCTTTCTTTCTCTCTTTTTCTCTTCTCCTATCCTCTTAGTCTAACACCTTTTGTATTCTTAATCTTCTCATCTATCATCTATTGAAGAACACATTTCCGGAAGAGAGGCACACAAATACCTAAACCACACTTGCGTGTTAATAGTCAAGGGTATTCTTTCTCATATCCTTTTTATTAGAATTGAGTCTCTAGGTTAGGTTAGGGCTTGATTCATATCAAACAACTTTAATTCAATTTGGTTGTAAGGGGGGTCTTGTATCTTTGTGATCAATCCTAGATCATTGGGGATCTAGTTGGGGTTTGTTAAGCTCTTAGTAATCCCAGTTGATCTTAGTGATCCTAGAAGAACGGGTTCTTAGGGGTGGATTCCAAGGGCGGAATACTGTAGGGAGTAGCTCTACTTAGTGAGCGTCGATCTTAATGCATATCGGTGGAGCGATGTTGAGTATTTCCTTCTTTCTGTGTCTTAATGTATTTTATTTAACGTTTATATTTTAATAAGTTGTAACAAACTCGACACTCTTTTTGTAATATATTATGTTCTGTAGCACGAGTCTAGATGTTATTAGACTCCTCCCCACATTTCATTCTATAAATTACTCAAATTTTAGAGCACTGAAATTTAAGGGTGTTACACAGTAGTGTTACAACGAATAAATGAAGTCTCATGCTCCTAGCTCATCTACTATCCTCACTTCTAACGCCTATGATTTGTTGTCTCAAGAGTTTGATCCTGATATCTATACAAGGAGTGGGGGTGATCCAGATGCTTTAGATGATATGGAGAGTGAGAAGGAGGTTGAAGTTGTATTTGATGAAATTGTTAATCTCAATATTACAATAATGGAAATTAGCACCTTCACGGCTCAAGATGGTTTCAAAACTTGATTTGTCTAGCTTTTGCTATGTTGGCATTTTTATCTATCGTTTTACTTTATGTAGTAGGTATCTAGAGTTGTGATGTTTTTGGCATGTCATAAGATTAATTTTTAGGTGTCTATCAAACTTTTTTGCTTGAGGTTAATGTGGTACTTCAGTCGCATTCCATTTATTTAATCTTTTTAGGTTTTTATATTCTTTATAGGGTAACTGTTTACCAAAAAAATAAATAGCATGTTTTAAACCGGTACAAAGTATATGAAAATATTTATAAATTAAAATGTTTATATCATATTTTTTATATATTGACTTTTATCAAAAGTGTTATATATAATGAATAAAATCACGAAACTATCTTTTTACATGTAAACTTTTTCATTTTTTTAAAATAACATTTTTCAACGAAGTTGAATTGAAAAAAGACAACATGCCTCACGCCTTATCATTCATTTTCACGCCTAATCTCACGCAACGTTTAAAGCCGACATTTTGATTTATTTTGTAACATGAAAGTCACGCCTCGCGCTTTAGCGACACCATGACGCGTCTTTGAAAACTCTGATCTGGTATCATTTCGACTCAAACACGAGTTTATGTTTTTATTTTTTTAAAGCACCAGTTTTTAAGTGTTTAACCCCTCGTTTGTCCTTGGCAAACACGGGTTGTGGGTTGAGCAAACTGTTTCTCTTAAAATTAATTCAAATAGGTTGTGGGCACGGTTTATGAAGCGAAATTATGCAAGTGGATGTTTTGCCTCAGGTCAACAGGGTATGTTCTCAAAAGTGGGAAAACTTGTGGACGACTCACACAACTTTCAAATTCTTTAAAGCCTCAAAATTAATGTCTGATATGTAAAACTCTATATTTTTTTTTGAACGGCAAAGATGGAATATATATAAAAAAAAGAGACTAGCAAGACGCTAGAAACTTAAAGTACAATAGAGTCAACAAAGAGAAATACATAACATCAAAAAATGGTAAAATCCCGAGACTTTAACTGCGAGGGAATCAAAAGGGATGAAAAAACTTTTGACACGAAGGCCGACGGATCGGTTTTCACTTCGGCAAAAGAAAAACCCCCCATCCCGGAGGCCGAGCCACAACAAAAAAACCTTGGCGTACAGGTACGCCAACCCAGCGAACTTGAACGCCACTTCAGAAAAAACAAAAGCAGCTCTAACCATTTCATTACTGCGAGATCGAAAGGGATACATAACCAGTCATTCACCAAGATAACTTCATATGGTCCCAATGTGAATCCACGAAATGAAGATAAACGAACATTATCATAGATCACTTTTTCCCTCAACTTTGAGACTAAACGAAACGCTAATTTCGTATCCTCCAAAGCCACCAAATAACCGAAGGTAGTAATAACATAGAACCTGTGTTTTTTCTCTTTAGAAGCATGCCAAGAGATGATCCAATCATTGAAAGAATCCCAAGAAGAAGCTTGAAAAAAAGGAATATCACACCATCTAAAAACGAGCTTCCACATATCGGTAGCAATGTCACATTCGAAGAAAACATGATTAGCAGATTCAACATTGCCAATTTGCAAGAAAGGACTACAGAGATGGCCGAATAACCATACCACGCGAAGAGAGATCAATCTATTAAGGGAGTCGGTCCAAGAAAGCCTCCACATAAACACATTGACCTTCCGGGGGATAGATTTATCCCAAGTAGTAGTATATCAAGAGTGGTGCAGGATATTAGGTCAATCCTAAAACGAGCAACCTTAACGTAAAAGTACCATTACGACCAAGGGACTCCAGTAACAAGTATCTTCATTGACATCAATATTTAGTTAGACCGATTACCATTTTAACATGTCACATAAATAGGCAAGATTTCTAACACCAAGATTGGTCCGAGACCAATTCCTAGACCATTGCCAATTATTATACGGTCAAATGATTAAAGACAATCTTGATCTTGAATCAAGATGATAGAGCGATTGTACCTTGCAAAGAGGGATCTCGCCACCCAAATATCTTTCCCAAAATCGAATACGGAGTGCCACACCCTGCTTTAAAACCGAAAAGTGTTAGATAAGATAATACCTTTCGAGTGAAGAAAATTGAGGTTCCAACATGTTTAGCCCCAAATGCCCTTGAAGCTACAACCATTTGTATCGAAACCTCCTTCTTGACCATGATAAGCTTTGATGACCTGAACCCAAAGGGCGTTTGGGGAAGAAAGTAACCTCCAACGCCATTTTTGAAGAAGAGCAAGGTTGAAAGCTTTAAGACTGCCAATGTTTAACCCTCCTTTATCGAAAGAATTAAGAATAATTGTGGCCATTTGCCCAAGCCATTTTTTTTATCTTTATTACCACCCCAAAAAAATTTAGCCCGAATTCTTTCCAGGTCTTGAAGGACCGATTCGGGTGCTCTGAAAATCGATAGATAGTAGATACCAAGACTACCAAGCACAGACTTGATAAGAGTCAGACGACCCCCAATCGACAGAAGATTAGCTTTCCAAGAGGAAAGCCTCATATGAAAACGATCAACAAGCGTCTTCCAGCTAGCAATAGACTTCATATTGGAACCAATGGGGAGACCAAGGTAATTGAAAGGGATATCACCTGCAATACAACCAGCATTGCTAGCCATACTTAAAACTTCATCTTTATTAACCCCAATACCATAAATATTAGACTTGTGAATATTAATCTTGAGACCCGAGGCTAGATAGAAAACATGGAGAACACGAATGATATTATCCATGTCTTTAGCATTCCAATCCGTAGTAATGATCACATCATCTGCATAGAAAAGATGGGAAACATTGATAGTAGAATTCTTAATATTAACACCAGTAATCAAACCATTTCCCACTGCTTCCTCAAAAGCATTATGGAGACCTTCCATAACCAAGATGAAAAGGAAAGGAGATAGAGGATCTCCTTGCCTAAGACCACGCTTAATGGAAAACTCAGACGTAGGGCTACCATTAATAAGAATAGAAGCTCTCGAAGAATTGAGACAAGCTTTAATCCAAGAGCACCATTTATTACCAAATCCAAAACTGTCGAGAATGTGAATCAAGTAATTCCAGCTTATGGAATCAAAAGCCTTTTCAAAGTCCACTTTAAAAATGAGGAGCTTCTTTTTTCGTTTTTTATACCACTCAATGATTTCGCTTAGAATAACGGGGCCATCAAGAATTTGACGACCAGCAATAAACGCCGACTGTTCCTTGCTAACAATCTTGTCAATCACTTTAGATAAACGGTTAGCTAAAATCTTGGCAATGATCTTATAGTGTATACCAATAAGCGAAATAGGGCGAAAGTCAGTGATTAAGGTAGGGTTGTTGACCTTTGGGATAAGGGTGAAAAACGAAGAATTAGCACCATTAGGCATAACACAAGAAGCAAAGAATAAGTTAACAAAATCATATAGATCCTTCTGAATAGTGCCCCAATACTTCTTCACAAACGCAAAAGAGTAACCATCCGGGCCCGGAGCTTTACTACTTCCACAATCCCAAACGGCTTCCTTAATTTCCTCAAGGGTAACCTGTCTTTCAAGAGTTTCTCGATCCATGCAATTAAGGGAATGAGAATGAGGAAGGTTAGAGAACATAACCTGTGAATCTTGAGCTTGGAATTTCCTTTTATAGAATTGAAGGAAGGCATCCTTGATCAAACAAGGGTTCGTGATCCAATTTCCTTCAACCATAATCCCATTGATCATCTGATTCCGCCTTTTTTGGTTGATGAGCCCATGGAAGAATTTGGAATTTTCATCCCCTTCTATATCCCATTTGACATGAGCTTTTTGAATAATATCCATTGAAGCAAACTTATCGATCTTTTCAATTTCTTGAAGAAGGATGAGGCGGTGATCATTGTCGGAAGGCATAGCGGATCCCTCATCAATCCTTTTCTCAATTGAATTAATTTCCTCAAGAGCCACGGTTTTTCTGTTTCTTTCCAACGTCTTGATGTTGTTGCTCCATTGTTTGATCTTATCCTTGAGGCGGCGAAACTTTTCATGACATTTGAGATTAGAATCAAGCAATTCCCATTCCTCTTTAATGAGGTTATCAAAACCATCTCTCAGAAGCCATGAGTTATACAATTTGAACGGAGTGGGACCAAAATCAGTTTTGTCAATATGAAGAAGGATAGGGTTATGATCAGACCATAACCTATCGAGAGCAGTAATCCGAACATCTGGGAGCCGAATAGTCACATCTTCTGAAATAAGGAAGCGATCAAGTTTACTAAGCTTAGTACCTGCTTTATTCATCCAAGTAAAAGAGCGACCACCAATAGGAAGATCGACTAAACCTGTGGAATCAATGAAAGAGTTAAAATGATCAGCTTCAATACTATTCAAAGTAGTACCAAACCTTTCTTGTGCGTTTCTGACAGCATTCATGTCTCCAAACATAATATAGGAGCCATTATGGTGATGCATGAAGTCTGTGAGTCTATTCCATAAGGCAAGTTTAGAAACATGATCTTGTGGGCCGTAAATATTCACCATGAAACAGTCTCCCACTACATTCTTCCAATTCCCTTTGATAATAATAAACGAGTCGTCACACCAAATAGAATTCTTAGAGAACATATTGGGGTCCCATATAGAAATAAGACCACCTGAGAGACCACGAGCCATACTACAAGCATAATCAAAAGCATAGTTACCCCACATAGATTTAATTCGAAATAGCTCAAGACGAGTCATTTTTGATTCTTGAATCCCAAGAAAATGCACATTGTGTTTAAGGCAAAGGTCCTTTATCCACATGCGTTTTCTTCTTTTCCTCGTACCACAACTATTTATTGACAAAATATTCATTTGTCAACCATGTGAATCCCGATTCCTTTGATCATTTTGTTTAGAGTTTTTTTACATCCTCTAACATCATAACCAAGTGATGAGCCCACATCAATGATTTGGTTGAGTTCACTTAAAAGGGAAAATCCTTTGATATCATTTTTTCTACGTCTTGCAAACGATGTAGAACAATTGCTAGATGATGAAAAGCTCTTTTTCATGAACTCAAATCCAGGAGGTCTACTTAAATCCGAAGAATTATCCTTTGTTTCTGAATTAGTGGAATTAAAATTGGTGTCTTCTTCCATTTTTTTCTTTGGGGAGTCGATTGAATACCTATTTTCACCATCTTTTTTGTCCCCTTCGGTACCCAGTTCATTGTCAAAAGCTTGTTCATCCATATTGTTGAGTTTTGTTTGGAGTATTTCAAAATCATCAATCGGTTGCTCGTCGTTTGATTCAGATACATGATCCACCTCCTTTAAATCATGGTTGGAGGAAATGTCATTGTAGTCATCTTTTATTTTTGTACTCCATGATCCAATTTCTTGGACCGAAACCTCAAAAGACTCATTCTTGATGTCGACTTGAACAGTTTCTGAGATGAGTTGATGAGATTTGGTAGATATGCAAAGTCTACCCGAACTCAATGCTGTGGATTCTTCCTTCTCAAAGAACAAGAATTTTCCAAAGCTACTTGCAATCTTTTTGTAAGCCATTGAGCCCCAAGCACATAAAGGTAAACCACTCACCTCAATCCAAAGAATTCGTTCGTCAATTTTAAAATTAGCGCATTAAGGCGCAAAGTGCTTATGAAGCCTTGAGGCGAGGCGCAGATCAAGGCGCGGGCTTCGTGAATATAGGTCGCATTAAATTGAAGTAAATTATAATAGTTTAGGCGAAAATATATAGATTAATGATGACTTAAATAACACTAAAATAATTAATGTATCTAAAAAAATTGAATAATTAAAACAAAAATATCAAGCAATTTATCATATTCATGGCATGATAATATTACGTTATCTCATGCGTAAAATAAAGGGATGAGTCTGTATGTGCACACACTTGAATTTAACGACCAAACACTCAAATTGATTGATTTATTTAGGTTCTATGTAGTTTCTAGGTAATCTATTATTAACATACGATGGTCGATAAATGTTAAATTCGAAAAGAAAGTTTCAAAATCCGTCACCTTTCCTAGGCGCGCCTAAGCTCAAGGCTCTAAATCCCAAGGCTATGCGCTTTTTGTGAGCCTTGTGCATGTGCGAAGCCTCAATCTGAAAAAATCCCTAAAGCTTGAGCCTTAGAGCCTTGGAGCTTAGGCGCGCCTTAAGGCGCACTTTTTAAAATTATGTATATGATATTTGAATTAATTAATAAAAACAAAACATTTCTTATTTCGTGTATTATAGGACCTCAATTGAAAGATTTGTCGAAAGAAAAAAGATGTTAATTAAGTGAACGAGCAATTCACATCTAATAAATCATATTTTCAAACGTATTTGTTCTACAATCTAAAAACAACTAGTGACACAACTTGTTACTCGTTTGTCTTCCACAACTATGTAAATCATATTTTTCTTCACAAGAGGTCCAGAGACCAAACCTCACTAGACACACATATGTGAGAAGAAAAATCTTATTCGTTTGTTCATTCTAATTATTAGGTGTTTGTTTAAAAGGATACATGATTCGGCTGCATAAATGAGTTTTTCTAATTTATTAAATCTATTCACAGCCTTTTTAGTGGTCTTGGAGTGGCTTCCATATTCTCATGTTGACCCCCATCTTGGCAATATTTATTTCGAGGTTTGCTACATTCACGTAATGCTCATAAACAAAATTTCACACAATGATGTGACATCACACTTGGCCCAATTGTTTTCTTTTTTACGTTACTAACTCTTTTTTCTAGAACAATGATTGGATTAAAAAAGACTATTTAGCAAGGAGCTAGAAGAGAAATTACAAAGGCGATTTAAGCCAAGAGTTCCAACAACTAACAATTTTACCTCTACTTTTAAGCCAAGAAAATGAATACATACAAATATAATCAAAAATATCATTTTTCCTAATAGGGTGGTCGCTAAAAATAACGATGTTTCGATATCTCCAAAGAATCCATAAAGTAGCCGCGAAGATAGCATATATACGATCTTTTGAAGATTTTGAGGCTCTTCAGTTATCAAACCATTGCAACCAATCGATGCTAGAGGAGAAAGATGGCATATTTGATGTAGTCCATATGCTAACGAGGCGCCATATGTTAGAAGCCGTATCACATTCAAAGAAAACATGCTCGTTGGTTTCCATGGCTGCGTTGCATGTTGAGCAAGCGATGGAAGGAATATCAATACCTCGTGGAGACAGGTTCAAGCGAGTCGAAAGCCTATCCAAAATGAGCCGCCAAATAAAAATATTCACTTTACGAGGAAGAAACTTAAGCCATCTGGTATTGGGATGAAGCGAAGGGAGGAGGCGATTGTCAATATGAGATCTCGTGGCTTGAACTGAGAACGAATCGTCATTTGAAATCTTCCATGACCAAAGAATCAGGAGCATTGTTGAAAGAGACATGTCCTATATTTGAAATCAATCTATCAAGGGCTGCCATGTTGCGGCTTCCAATACTTGATCGTTTCCAATTCCAGTTCCATGTATTGTTAACAAATCGATCCGCAAGAACACAATTTTCGTTTGAGTCCAAGTGAAATAACCTGTTTTATCTAGCACTTAGAGGCCCATTTCCGTCCCAATTATCTTTCCAAAAGCGAATAGACGATCCGTTTCCAACTTTACGAAACAAAGAATCTGACGTGATGATGTCGCGGTCATGTGAAGAAGAAAAGGATGAAATGATGACAGACCAAATACTGTTACTATTACAGCCTTGAAAATCAAAACCGGCTTCATCTCCGTGTATAGCTTTAATAACACGAACCCATAAAGCTTCTGGACTATGAACCAAACGCCAACGCCATTTTTGAAGAAGGGCAAGGTTGAAAGCTTTAAGACTACCAATCTCCAATCAACCTTTGTCTAGAGACGCCAAGATATTATCCCATTTTATCCAAGCCATTTTTCTATTGTCACCACTACCACCCCAAAAGAAAGTAGCCCGCATGGATTCGAGAGCATTGATAACTGATTCAGGGCATTTAAAGATCGACATATAGTATATGCCTAGACTTCCTAGAACAGCTTTTATGAGAGTTAAACGGCCACCTATAGAGAGCAAGTTTGCTTTCCACGAAGATAGTTTACCCCGAAAATGATCAATCAAGTGTTGCCAATTAACAATCATGTTCATATTAGAACCAATTGGAAGACCAAGATATGAGAATGGAATATTACCTGGAGAACATCATGTGTCCCGCGCCATATTATCAGTATCTATCGAGTTTACACCAAGACCGTAGACATGAGATTTGGAGATATTGATTTTAAGACCCGAGGCGAGGTAGAAGACATGCAGAACAAATCATTTTGCTACACCTCTTTTTGTGAATTTTTTTTGTAAAGTTTATGTGGTTATAGCATTTCTCATTTCTATCTGCCGTATTTTGGTGTTGCTTCTCCCTTAACTCCTTAAATAGGATGCTTTTTCATTTTATAATTTATAGAATATGCATTTCCAAACGATAAAAAAGTATGCATATGTCTGCCATCTACTTCATGATATAGGAAACATAGTCATAGACTTGAATATTATACACTGTATACATGATACTAGATATTTATTGGCATTAGTAGTACAGATATTAATGTATACATTTAGAACCAAAGTAGGACTATCATATGGGCTATGGCCTAAGGTTCATCAACAAGGATCAACAACCTGTCCCATAAACAACATGGCTCTACTCACATCCTCTTTAATCACAAACAAGAATGGATGATCTGCCACGAAATCGACCTTATCATTAGTTATTCGTGACCCAAATGCTATAGCCGTTGTAGAGGCCCCTGCCGCTTCCCTCCCTTCTTCATTCACCTCCACAAAAGATTTATGGTAAATGCTTGAAACATACAAGTTTTGACCCACACATGAGTCCACCATTTCGTTCAAACCTTCTCCATTGGTGAAGGGCCATATGAGACCCAACTCTTTTAATATATCTGAAGCTTCAAACCCGAATGAAATCTTAAATTTTGGTATAAAAAACAGTCCAACATTTACTTTTTCTTGTGGAATGTGACGGTCAAAGAAGTCAGAATCATAACCAAATTTATGTAACAAAGATGAGATACCGTTGTTTTCATTTGGGAGGAAAACATACATTGTGAAATGTCGTTTATCTTTGCCTTGTAAATAGGGAAGACCCAAAAGTTTGAAACCATTGATTCGCTGATATAGCACACACTTATATAGCAACCCTAATGCAGATTCTAACCGAATGCCCTTGACCAAGGCAAAAGGTCAAATTCCACAAAAGGATAAAATACACAAGAAAGAATCAATAATAAAAAGATTCCGGAAGAGATATTCCCGGGTCGTATGTCCCAACGAGGCTGCAATTGAAAGTAATCCTGGTTTGATGAGAAATTGAATGATGGAGAATATATGATGGAAACACTGATATAATTACAACTAAAATTAATTAAATAAAACCTAATTTAATCTACGGGAAACAGATATAGGAAATGGGGATCTTAAAAACTACGGGAAACAAAATTAGTTATAGGGAAATCCTAAAATTAAATCTATACTAAAATACGGGGAACAGAATCAGGTATCGGGAAACCTAAATACTAAAAATTAAGAAAATAAATGCTAAATTAAATTAAAAATCAAAATTAAATTCTAATTAACTTAATTTGAAAAATAAAGAAAACTAGAACTAAAACGGAGGTCGTTTGAATGTAAAACGAAAAGAAACGGTAAAACGCACCCGGTAAAACGGGTCTAAGACTGAAATTTAAGAAAAATTAAACCTATACTAAATTTTATATTTTTCCTAGACACTAAATGACAAAAGAAAATTTTATAAAAAAGAAAAATATTTTTTTATTAATTTTTGGATTTTTTATGAATTTTCTAAGATTTAATTAATTAACAAAAATAAACTTTTTCTAAAAATTAACACTAAAATTTTTCTTTTATTTTTCAAAAATACTAGATTTAAAATGAAAATTAATGCAAAAAGAATTTTAATTTTTCAACTATTTTTCTATTTTTTTATGATTTTTATAAGAAAAAGTAATAACTAAAATCTACTTTAATTCCTAGAAAATACAAATTTAACTGGAAAAATATAGAAAAATAGTTTTTATAAACTACAAAGGTGCAGAAAAATTATGGAACAAAAAGCCCCAATTTCTAAAAGCTAATTGAACCCTAATTTGCTTAATTAAAAATATGAACCCTAATTATAAAACTAAAAACTAAAAATATTAACTTAATTATTATTCTAGAAAAGACAGGGTGCAAACTTGGTAAAGTGAAAGACAAGGGTAGGCGGGGTAACTTGAACAATTTTACACTATAGAGAAAACGGGTAACCTTGAACTATTAGACAATTACAAAACAGACCCTACGATTTAGGCTTATTTTGCTTATTGAAAAAGTGGCTTTCAGCCAAAACTTAAAACTACAAAGTTATAGAAGGGCTTATTTCTAGCAACTTTAATGAAAGCACTTTGGACTTTTAACCAAAGAACAAGCTAGAAAATCAGCTGTAAGTTCACTGTCACAGAAACTAGGCTTTAGAGAGCTTTTTTAGATTTTTGCTTATTTAGAGCTTAATACTTGATAAAAGCTGAAACTAAAAGATGCTTAATGATGCTTAAGATGTGTGCTAAAAGATTCTAAACTAAGATTAACCTTGAGTTAACAAAATTAGAAAGAAAATTATAATGGAAAAGTGCAAGGTTTTAATGAACTGTTTTTAAGCTTTTTTTCAAATAAGCTAACAAGCTTATTTTTTTGACCTTAGGTGCTGAGATTATGGGAATAAGCTAAGCTATCTTACTCTAATCAACCTAGGTAAAAGGATTTGTAAAGTTTTGACAAGGAATTGGAAAACTCAAAGTTTAAAAATGGCAAAACATATGCTGATGCAGTTTGCTGCTGATGCATTTGGCATTGCACTAAGATTCAGGGTAAATTTTGTGGTTCTAACCCTCTAAACCAACTCACTAGGTACTACTACTCCTATCTTTGTTATACTAGAAAATTATTAAGCTATAAATCTTTAAAAATGGAAACTAACATTCACCTAAAAACTGCCCTGGTGTAAAAGATGAGTTTTTAAACTCTAAACTTTGTAATTCTCCTTACTAACTTCTAAAAACTTTTTAAAACTTGATGTTCAAAACAAATTGAGTTTAAAACTTGTTTAAAAACTAATTCAGCTAAAAACTTTTATCTACTTCTACTTAAATTGACATACTTAAACTATTTTAGAACTAAAAATACTAGCTTATTTGTAGGATATAGGCACTTACTCTACTAGCTAAGACTAATTACAATAACAAAATGTAAAAATGAAACCTAAATTGATTAAAAACTAATACAGACTAAAGCTTAAAACAACTTTTGATCTAAGTAAGCTAAATGAACAGGTTTTAACAAAAGAATTTAGAAAAATGAGCAAAAGTGAAATAAGCTATTAATTGACTTAAAGGAAATGTAACAAGATAAAACCTGAAATAGTGTTGTCTCAGCCCTTAGCCACTCCTGTGGAATGAGTGGCTAACAAATTTGATCCTAAATGGCTCCCTAGCCTCTAATACATAAGAGTCACAATAAGCTGAATTTTAGCTTATTTCTCCTTTAAGCCTCAAAAATGAACTCAAGTAACTCAAGTGATCATGATTAGATGTAAACAGGTAAAAATGAGTAAATGAAAGCTTAAACAACAAAATTTGATTAAAATTGAGCTTATGAGAAGTAATAAGCTCAAATGAGCTTATTAAGAGCTTATTTGCTAAATTCAACTTCAAACTGAAAACAAATGATGAAGTAACATGAAACTTAGTTGAATTACATTAAAATACTTGAAAGAAATACTGAATTTAAATTACACTAAAAAAAACATAGTAAAGTGGTGTGTGGTCTTCGGCTTGGTCTTGGCTCTTTTATACAAGTCCTCAGCCTTCACTTGGTCTTGGGAAGAGCTTGTTGTGAGTGTGTAATGTCCCCAAGCAATCCTAGCCCTTCGTTTGGCCTTGTATACAATCTCAGCCATTGATGGGGTCTCGGGTTGAGTGAATTCCAAGTGGGAAGTGACACAATGGCCCTTGTTCGATTTTAAACTAAAAGAAAAAGATGTTTTGGACTATTTGCAAATTTGGTCCCTGCTGTTTTAATAGAAAAAGAAGTAAAGGAAGTTTAAGCAAATTGCAAAACCAGCCCTTGTGTTTTATTTCTCTATTTTCCTTATAAAACAACTTTTAAAACTTAGCATTTTTGGCCCTTTTCTTTATTTTTTCATTTTTCTTTTATAAAAAACTTTTAAAAATGACAACTTTAGTCCCTAAAGTTTATAAAAATTGAATTGTGGGCTTTTGGGCTTGTATTGGGCCCAATTGAGTGTGTCTGGGCCCAATAAGGTTTAGGCTTATGTTATTGGGCTTTTTAAGGCCCAATAAGGTACAGGTTTGGTTATTGGGCTTTTTCAAGCCCAATAAGGTTATGAAGTGGGTTTTGTGTGTACAATGGCTGAGATTGGCTGTAACTGGGCTAGGATTGGGCCTTCAAAGTCTTCACAGTCTTGTCAATTTGCACACATAATGGCTGTTGAAATTAGATTGAGGGCCCATTTGTCTCACAAGGTCTTCATAATTAAACTATTGGCTTTCCCGGCCCATCAGATGGTAAGATTGCATCCCACAGTATTCTTCAGTTACGCTCCGTTTGAACTGCTGATTCAATTAATATACCTAACTTTGGCATTTTTGGACTTTGGCCTTGATTTTGCACAGTCTTTTCCATTCCATGCTCAGTTTTGTCATTTTGGCTTGGTTTTCTGTCTTTTTGTTGATATCCACTTCCTGCACAATACAAATGCAAAACAAACATATATTTGGCAGTTTTTGTCTGTTTTTGGTCATTTAAGCTCGTTTTTAGAGGTAAAAGATATGTGTAATTAAGCACTTATCAAACATCATGAAGAATCTCTATCTGAAGCATGGACTCATTTCAAGGACTTACTACAAAATGTCCCTCATCATGGCATCGACCTTTGGCTCTAAGTCCAAATATTTTATGACCATGTCAATCTCGTCACAAGACGAACCATCGATCAATCGCCTGGTGGCAAGCTTCGTGACCGAAACGCCAAAGAATCCTGGGCATTATTAGAGGACCTCGCCCTCTATGACAATGAAAGTTGGAACGACCCAAGGGATCTCGCTAAGTCAGTCAAAGCAATCACTTTGCCTCAAGATGTCCTGAGTACATCCGACCGTCGTCTAATCGAGCTCGAAAATCATGTCCAACGCTTGATGGAAGCTCATCTTGCTCCAACGCAACCTACTCAAGTGAACAAAATTACTACCTCATGTGAGATCTGCAGTGGTCCCCACGACACTCAGTATTGCATGAAAGATCCCGGACAAGTCTTTGTTGAATATACATCCTTACGTACCAACAAAGCGGGAGGTAAGTGGTACACTTTTAGGCCTGAGAAAAATAATTTTGGTGACACCTACAATCCATCATGGAAAAGTCACTCAAACCTTAGGTGGAGACAACCCCAAAATTCCCAAAATAATTTTTCAAACCCACCTAACCGGTTCTATCCCGACGGTTCAATCCCAAACCATTCCTTCAACAACCGTTCTCAAAGCTTTAACAATCAATCAAATATAGAAGGATTGGTATCCAACTTCATGGCATCTCAAGACGCTAGACTGTCAAAGTTTAAAGCCAATTTCAAACAACAACAAAGCAAGATGACCAATAAAATCAACACAGTATTGAAGGCCATCATCGATCAATTGGCAGGATCACTACCTAGCGACACAGTTAAGTACCCGAAATTGAGTACTTCCCCAGTTTTGTCTGCTCGTTCTTACCCAACAATAGATCCTCAATGCTCATCTCACCCCTCCACTTCAATCAATGCTATCAAAGCACATTCCAAGGAGGCAAACATTTCCTAGACAAGCCTGCTGCAAACCAGGATGGGGATCAAACTGCGATAACCAGAAGAACCTAAACCAACTCTTAAAGATGAATTCCAGGATTTGCATCTTAACCTACCAGTTCTTAAATTCCTAGCTCATGCTCTAATCTATAATGTCCTGCTAGCTAAATACGTGGAGAGATTAGAACTAGGCAAAAATAGGTCAGCATTTGTCCAAGGAGAAGTATCTGCAGAGATGGAAGACCCTGGGTTATTCACTCTACCTTGTAGATTATGGAACTAAAAACCTTTTGACACCTTATCTGATTTAGGATCGTGTGTAAACATAATCCCACTATACCGCTTCAAGAAGCTTAACATCGGACTATTAGAAGAGACTGACATATCTTTGGGTTGGCTGACGGAACCAAATCAAATAGTTAAAGACATAGAGGTCCACATAGGAAAACTAAAACTATTAAATGATTTCTACATGATCGATATGAAGAAGGACCCTAAAACCCCTTTGCTTATAGGAAGAGGATTCCTTGCAACCGCCAATACAGTTATAGACTGTAGGATAGCCAAGATAGTAGTAGGAGAAGGAATCACTAGGTCGGTATTCGATGTAAAAGAGGTCGATTTAGGTGAGGAAGAAGCACCATATTAAACCACGCTTGGAAAAAGGGAATCATACAAACCACGCCCTATCTCAGATGGAGTAGGAGCACAAATCCCTTACTACGCTAGGAGAGACTTCTTAGACCGCCATTTGCCCAAAGAGTAGGAAATTGCTAGAGATGCTGAGCTTAATCTTTTTAAGGATGTCATTGTGTTTAGAAGAATGGTTGAATTTTTAGGAGCCAGACCTATAAACCTTAAGAGTAACATGTGGGAATCAGAAGACTTAATTAACAACCCAATAAACTGGAACAAACCACCTAAGAACAGAGATGGAGTATGGCATGCCAATATTAGACTGATTGATCCAGACAGAGTATGTAGTCATTATTATATTGTGTATGATTATTTCCTTGAAGTAAGCTCAAGTCTGAAAAAACTTGATTGTTTTACTCATTCAGACCTACCAACCCATTTCATAATAGGATATTAGTTGAAATTTGCGCACATTATAACTGTATCAAATCATGTTTTTGTTTAAAGCGCTATCATTCTGTTTTTTATCTAGTGAGGACTTATAGGCTGTTTAATTACTAACAGGAGGTGGCTTCATAAGAGGAGGCGTAGGTGTACACACAAAGGGATGGTGGAAAATGGTGTGATGGTGCTGTAGTGTAATCAGTAGAGAGGGCAGGGAGCGGATGAGGGGAGCCTTAGGGATGGTGTTGATTCTAGCAACAGTTAATAGAACTGAAGTTGGTTTATTTTGCTATTTAAGCGTGGCTTAAAGGTAAGATGACTACTGTAGCTTTATTTTCGATTAAAGTGATATTTGATGCATAGGGGTGTGGTTAATATGAGTTGGATAAATACCATATTTTAAAGTTTATTAAGGCTATATATGAAATTAGCCCCTAAAGATCATTCATATTTTGTATTGCAGATAAAAGATGCTCACCATATTGTTTTATGTAAATAGCTTTGCTTAGAATACTGACACTATTTAGTTTCTTAGAATTTTAATATTTCTAATGGAACTGCTTTTGCTGGCGCGTGACTTGATGAAGAGAGAGCTTCGTATATGCGCACAAATTGTAGATACAATGTAAGCTTTATCTGCAATTTAAGTTACCATAGGTTTGTCGTTAAGATATATTAGCAAAAACAAATATATTTTTGGATATAGTTGTTTATTGATAATCACGAGAAAAGTAGAGTAGTTTGCAAAAAAAATAAAAAGGATCATTCTCTTGTTAAAACTTCCACTGCACAAGTAATTTTGGGACCGACTTCAAAAACCTTATGTGTCTAAAATTCAAACTTCCAAATTATCGTGATACATCACGCATTTATTTCAAACTAAATACAAATTGGACCACTTACTCAGGTGCTTATGTGCCTATTTTACATAGATAAGGAGCAGTAACTAACTCTTCTAAATGTAAATGAACCAGATGTTTATAGCTTTGGCATCGTTGCATTAGACAGTGAGCTGGAAAAGTAATACAAAGTATCAGCCAAAAGAGGAGTTTGTTTACCTTCTTGATTGGGTATCTTTCAACTTTTACTGCAATGCATGTTTATTATCGTCCCATTTATAGTAAATAGGACAGAAATGCCCCTTGTCAACTATTAAATTCTCAGCTGGACAGCGGTTGTGAATGCAGATCAAAAAACCGACTTTACAGTGGATGTTGTGGGGCGTCTTGTCCTAATGTAGGGTGAAGAGCTTGTCGTACCTCAATAGCTTAGAGGAAAGAATGTCATGCCGTGAATGTGTATTGGGGGCTGACCACCAGGTGCTACCTAGTTGATTCTTGCTATAGTAGTACGCAGCTAGATCAAGATGTTTAAATTCAGTGGAATGGGCCCTTTGGTGTTCGTGATGCTTAAATTATAGGGAATGATGATTGTGTCAAGACTCGCTTCGACAAAATTGATAAAAAAATGAGAAGTTGCAAGAGAACCAATTGCTTCAGTATTGAAATACGTTGGGAGATGGGTATTGGTGTTAAAAATTGATTTTTCAAATATTGTTTCGATATCACCCATATTATAAATTTTTACTGACACGTGGCAGTTACCTTCCACGCTGGCACAAGTTTTTTTTTTTAAATTAAACATAAGTCAATGCCAAATAAGTCAATGCTAGCTTTCTACCAACATAACTCACCACCGCCCAACAACCACCACCACCACCACCACCTCATGCAACGTCATCTTCCTCACCTACACCTCCGGATCCTTCCTCCCTCCAACCCGACCCGACCCATCTACATGAACCCGCATCCTGTTTTGTGGTTCTTGCACTATAGATTCACCAACTTATTATATGGCCATGTATACATGATTTTTTCCCTTTCTAAAACACATGATCTTGTACGAGGGAATTGATTGTTCGCTGAAAATCACAAGGGCAAGATTTGAGGAGCTAAATTCTTGTTTATTTGACAAGTGCAGGTTGTGGAGAAATGCTTGGACAGATGAGAATTGAAACAAGAACATGTTGATGATGTGTTATTGTTTGGGGATCGACACGGAATTCCCAAGTTACAAAGATGCTGGATCCGTACGAATTCTTTAACGGGAAACCACTTTGCAAGAAGAATTAACGCTGATGAAGCTGTATAGGTGGGGTTACAATGATGACATGAGTGCCATCCATCAACATGACATGAGTGTCATGATCCCGAGAAACACACCCATCCCTATCACCATGGAATGTAACTATGGTACACATGACGACAACCAAGAGGCAATAGATATCAGATTATATCAGAGAGAGAGCAGAAAAGTCAAAGACAACACTTTTATTGACTCATTTATTCTCGATAAAAAATAAATGTAAGGTGATGTGGAATTAAAAAATAAAAAATTAATGACGTGGATAACTAGCCGGTCATATTGGTGACATTGACACATAACAAACAAGTTCGTTGGTGTAGGTAGGACGAAATTTAGTTCGTTGGTGATGTCGGGACATTTTTGAAAGTTCGTGGGTATTTTTCGACTTTTACCCTATCATATATCATCCTAACGCAACATGTTACTCTACATTTACGTGCATCAACGCGCAGATCGATCTAATTGTAGTTTTGTTCCAGCCTTTTGTTGTTGTTGTCGAGATCTAAGGAGAATATAATTTCACACGTTATGCCACGATACATGTTGCATTTTGGTTAAGTACCTTCTATGTTTTTTTATATTAACAATTCTTTTTTGCGAAAATTACACAAATGACCCTTTGAGATGCGTGATATCTCGCAGAGACCCAAAATATTTTTTTTCTTTCTAAAAATGACCTACTAAATCGCTACCCACTTGTAGCGATCTTCTCGAACTACACGTGCGGCTTGTTGTAAGTTGTAAAGAAAAAAAATTAATAAAAAAAATTCCACGTAGGATGATCGCTACCCATGTGTAGCGATTTCGATTTTTTTTATATTTTTAACAGACATCGATTATTGTGCACACTTTTAAAAATTTACTTCACTATGTAGAGCTCATAAAGACAACACAATTGAGTAAATAATTTTTTTTTATAAAAAAGTATCGGTATGCAAAAACATGCGCAAACATAGACAAAATAGATATTTTGCAAAACATAAACCCTAAACCCTAAAAAACACACAAAATTAAACAAAACAATATAAGTGCACAATTCGATGTCTGTTAAAAAATAAAAAATAAAAATTCGAAACATTCCTAAGTGGAATTTTTTTTATTAATTTTTTTTCTTTACAACCTACAACAAGCCGACACGTGTAGTTCGAGAAGATCGCTACAAGTGGGTAGCGATTTAGTGGGTCATTTTCGAAAAAGAAAAAAATTTGGGTCTCTACGGGATATCACGCATCCCAAAGGGTCATTTGTGTAATTTTCGCTTTAACATAGACATCTTGATGTGTTATTGAAAAGTTTCACTTCAAACACGTGTTAATTGTTATTTGCATTTAATAATCATGTAAATCGGTAAATGTAAGTACTTTCTAAAAGGAGACATCATATTTACAGAAAAGAGAGAGAGATCATCCCAATCACATACATGCTAGCTTTCCCAACGTTTTAAATGAGAATTAGTTTAAAGAAAAAAAAAATCCTATTACAGTATTAACTTGTGATTATTCACTTTTAAGATCAGTAAATCACCTATCGGTAAGACATCTAACATTTTTTGGGTTTAAATATCGCCATGCACACATTTGAGGGTATAAAAAAAAGTCAGAAACGAGCTCAAGGAAACCTCGGTTACGCGCATACATTTAGGTCAAAGACGTGCCTCTTCTAGTTACCTGGACAAAAGAAAACTTCATCTGTTTACCCGTTTACAATAAATAAGACACTAACGTATAATTGCCAAATTAGTGTTTGTCATAGATCTGATACTTTATACTCATGTAGAAAAACAGTAGCCCCAATTCATTGGAGCAGAAAAAGCTAAAATTTTTAAATTGTTATAAGTAATGAATGTGCAATAAAATTTTGATGTAAAAAGTCAAAAGAAGTTGGGTACAAAAACAATTTTTTTGATGCACAAAAATAGATTTAATGCACAATAAGGTTGAGTTCATATTAGTGTTGTCGCAATATACGATCTAACTTGGTAGATACGTCTTTCTTATAACGTGTTTATGCATGCAACATACTCAATATGTGGATTTTGTTTTAGAATTAGAAATTATCAAGAATTTTAAAAAAAGAGGGATATATACGTAATTTTGAAACAAAATGAGGGATATATATGTAAAAATTAAGTTAGTTTGGATATATATGTAATTTCTCTGCAAATTAAGGATATATATGTAATTGCCCCTTAATATAATCATGTAAATCGGTAAATGTAAGTACTTTCTAAAAGGAGACATCATATTTACAGAAAAGAGAGAGATCATCCCAATCACATACATGCTAGCTTTCCCAACGTTTTAAATGAGAATTAGTTTAAAGAAAAAAAAAATCCTATTACAGTATTAACTTGTGATTATTCACTTTTAAGATCAGTAAATCACCTATCGGTAAGACATCTAACATTTTTTGGGTTTAAATATCGCCATGTACACATTTGAGGGTATAAAAAAAAGTCAGAAACGAGCTCAAGGAAACCTCGGTTACGCGCATACATTTAGGTCAAAGACGTGCCTCTCCTAGTTACCTGGACAAAAGAAAACTTCATCTGTTTACCCGTTTACAATAAATAAGACACTAACGTACAATTGCCAAATTAGTGTTTGTCATAGATCTGATACTTTATACTCATGTAGAAAAACAGTAGCCCCAATTCATTGGAGCAGAAAAAAGAAGACATTCTTGACTCACATTTGTGTTTTCGAGTTTGAAATCTTCCACCTTACTTTTACATTGATCTGAGTACACATTCATGCCTTTACTTTGAACTTATAGTGTAATTTACACATGAGATGATTCTTTATGCAACATTACATTTTACATTACCCGCAAGGACATTTTACAAGAAGAGATAAAAATCCTATCTCATTCTTGGATCCTTAATAGGAATAGAAAACTCAATACTCCATGGTTTGATTGGATTAATGATCCTAAAATGGCTTGTACCACTTTGTAACTTATTTCTTGTAAACCCTCTTTTCTAGCATCTTACTACACTACAACATTATACACTTTCCCCGGCGAAAATTCGGTGCTTTCCCTAGCGACATGTCGCTGGGGATACCTTTCCCTAGCGACTTGTCGCTGGGGAATGTTCGCTGGGGAAAGCTCGACAGGGATACCTTCCCCAGCGACAATCCCCAGCGAAACGGTGGGACCCACTTAATTTTCAGTCAAAGAATTAGTGCCACGGTGGCACATAATCCCCAGCGACATGTCGCTGGGGAAAGTCCTATTTAAAAATTAGTTAATTACGGTACTTACTGAAAGTTTAATTAATTATGTATTATCCCCGGCGACATGTCGCTGGGGATTGTGTTCCTTATACGTTGACAAGTCAACGACTACGCATGTATTTTGTCGCTTAGTGCACGGTATCCCCGGCGACATGTCGCCGGGGAATGGGTCCTTATGTGTTGACTAGTCAACGCGTAGCACCTTATTTTTGTCATTTTATTTACACTTTCCCCGGCGACATGTCGCCGGGGAATAGTCTGCATTTTTTTTAATTGCAGCCTGCACAGCAGGCGATTTCCAGATTTTTTCCGGAAAAAATCTACCAAACATCAAACCTGTATCAAAACCTGTATAAACTCATCACAACTTGTACCAAAACACAATACAATATAACGGATCAACGCAATACAAATACATCACAACTTGTACCAAAACCAATACATAATAAAGCTAAATCGTCCAAAATCCGAATAAGTCTACAAAACGTTGCTTCCTAGTCATAAACGGGGCTTACAAGTCAATATTCAACATGATAGGATAGGGAAACAAGTGTTTACATACAGGTCGCCAAGATGAACATAAAGTAACAATGTAGCATACTAACCCATATATAACACAACTAACTATCGCCATCGCCATCCTCATCCTCGTCCTCCTGATCGTCGGCACTCTCCTCGTCGTCCCCGCACCCGCCACTCCCGCTGGCACCACCCGACTCAAACTGTGAAAACATATCTGAGTACTTTGAGTCACTTTTGAAAAGACTCATCATGAAGTCCACCTTTTTGTGTAGGCTGTTGACTTGGGCCGGCTGTGGCCCGTGCTGGCAATACCCTACCAACACCGGGAATGTGCCCTCGCTGCTTACCCCTTCTAGCCAAGCGATTGATCTCATCATCAGTATAGTGTCCGAAAATCCTCAGCCTCCTCATCTCCTTCCTATGTAGTAGACAAAAACAAAAGATAGTTAATATATTCGTCGAGTTGCTACATTAATTCTTGATAATTCATTAAAGTGTGTTTTGAAACAAAACTTACGTATATACGTCGGTCCTCATCCTGAAGGAATTCCCCGTTAACAGTGTGTGCCACGAAGAAGGTGTCAATGAGCGACGGGTACTCCTGAGTGGCTGAGCTCTGCCTCTGTACATACACACGCATATAAGATGAAACAAATTAAAAACGACAAATCACAACACACCAAAGCGTATAATCAGATATATATGTATATATGTATGTAAAATAATTATAATGTTTATTACCATCTCATCTCGAAGGCGAGCAAGCGACCGGGATCCCTGTCGAGATATGTACGTAGCTCTTTGCCTAGTTTTGCCGATTTTGAGCGGCTCGGGCAATGTTCCTGGGATCATTCCAAAACTGAATATACTTATCCCACTCTTCCGCCGTAATGTCCTCAGGACGTGCCCGCCTGATCTTCTCCACATTGTAAGTCCCGGTCGTGGGGTCTATAACCCAATGCTGGGCCTTGAAAGCAGCCTTGTTGGTATTGTACGCTTTTTGCAAGTGCTGCTGGATGCCGGCGTTGATCTCTGTCCAGTCGGGGGATTCCATGTGCGGCCTCAGATCAAACTGGGTCTGCAATCATATACAACAAAACGAAGACAGAGTTAGAGATATAATTTATATATTTATTTAAATTTGTTTATTTATTTATATATAAATAAATAAATGAATTTAGATAAATATACACAATTAAATAAATGAACACGATAATGAAATAAACATAAAAGGATAACTGACCCCAATATCTGTAATGAGCGCCGCCTTCCGCTCCTTCGGGACCTTCAGCCAAGAAGGGTAGTACAAAGGCACACCCCTAATGACCTCCCCGATGTAGCTAGACCAATGAGCCGCATGGTCACCGAGAGGCATAAGGGTTTGTTTGTCACGCAGCTCAAACCGGATCGGGACGGGGCCTTTTTTATCCGTGATTTCCTTTAAGGAGAGGTTCCGGGTCTTGTCGTCGGTATTCAGCCTGCCCGCTGCCCTGCCGCCCAAATTGGGCTTTCTTACTTGGCTGCAAAATCAAGTGTGAGAAATGTATTGATCAATTTTTAAACGCCTCACCTCTGCAGTCCGATTTGACATGTTGTTCTAAGGACAAGTTTTTTGACATTTACGTCCTTTTTGCTAGTGGCGAACCACTTAACTCGGACAACACAGCTTGAACAACAAATACTTAAACTCGAGGGATTTCATAAGCTGACCATAAACATTTCTCCGTCAGGCCATGCGAACAATGACAGCTGTTTTTGATTTGTGGCGACGTTCATACGCGGTTGTCACGACCTAACCTCACACAGTCGACTACGCAAGAGTTTATTGAGATTGGAGTCCATGTTGGTCCACAAGCCAAAGCGAATAACTCGCTAGTTGTGCTAAACTCGGTCTTTGTCATTGTCCTACGTGACGTTTGACGGATCTATGAAGAAAGAAAGGATTAAGATAGAGAACACAAACTATGATATTGTGTATTTTTACAATTAAGTACACAAATAAGTCTAAATGTTTACCTTCGACCCACACCACTCCGGGACTATGTTTTTCATGTCTGTTAGAAGGAAATAACCTGAAAAACGTTCATGGTATTAGAATATAGTCGTCAAAAATGATAATCTAAGTAAAAGAATTTCAAAATATAAAAACGCGTACCTTTTGAACTGGGATCGGTACGTGTCGATCTCAGGACTGTTGTGAAGTACATACCATTTCACTTTCTTTAACTCTTGGGCATCAAACTGAATAACCGACCGTAAACCAA
Organism: Tanacetum coccineum; assembly: GCA_026074375.1. Lineage (NCBI taxonomy): Eukaryota > Viridiplantae > Streptophyta > Magnoliopsida > Asterales > Asteraceae > Tanacetum > Tanacetum coccineum. Next base: position 28,914 of record BQNB010026890.1, on the reverse strand, counting down.
TCGATTTACATACCGATCGGAACACCTGAAACTGACACGTTGTGGGAGGGGGATTCGCATTACGGTCGGGATGATTAAATTTCGTGGTAACATCCCAAAAATAATGAGAACTGAAAGTCAATGCTTCTTCTGCAACATAACCTTCCGCAATCAAACCTTCCGGCTTAGCTTTATTTCGTACATAACCTTTTAGCTTCTTTATGTATCTTTCAAATGGAAACATCCACCGGGGGCGAATAGGCCCGCCTTCAAGAGCCTTTAGAGGTAAATGGATAACCAAGTGAATCATAATGTCAAAGAGAGCAAGAGGATATATGAGCTCAAGATCGCACAGAATATCGACCACCTTGATCTGAGCTTTCAACATGTCATCCTCTATCAAAGTTGCAGAGGAGATTTGCTTAAACAAGGAACATAGCTCGATTATTAGTTTTGCAATCTTATCGGGCAAGTAATTTTGAAGTCCGTAAGGAAGTAAACGTTGCAATCCATTATACTACAGTCCATGAACTTCAGCCCGTTATATTGGTATCATTATCGGTCACTTTGTGCATGAAGCATGATCAAAATTCAAGGCAAGCAAGTTCAATATATGTATCAAATTTATGCTTGTATTACAATAATCTAGAAATTCTTACCTCGGTTAGAAAAGCAACCCATGCAACCGCTGGGTACATGGTGTGGAGGGGGACGATCCTCACCGCCATCATTACTGCTGTGGGACCGGGCAACATCTGCTGACATCTGTACAAGTACAATTAGCATATCATATAGAAATTCATGAACAAAATAATACAAGCATGCACACATCCAAATACATACATATCCAAATAAATATACACATTTAAACAATCCACAACAGTTTCATTCATTCATTCAAATATATGTCTTTTGCAAGTTACAACTCAAGATCAATATTCTTCTTCACTAGAATAAACTTTGTCAACAACATCATCATCATCATTGATGAGATCTTCATCATCAGAATCTGCTAAATCATGAGGAAGGGTTTCTTCATCATCAGTAATATCATCGTCTTCGCCAGGAACATCAATGATATCTGGCGGTGTGTCAACCTCCGTTGATTCACCATCTATATGCAAATCTATATAGAAGGTGACATTATCCAAGTCATTCCCACTAGTAGAAGGTGGGAGATCAAATGAGTTGTCCAAATGTATAATATCAGGTTCGTTCTCTACCACGATGACACCCCTGTTGAAAAACTTTTTATGATTAACATGTTCGACGACCTTCACGTTGGGTTTGGCCGGATCTTCAAGGTAGAAGACTTGTTTAACTTGTGTTGCGAGAATGTATTGATCATTTTTCCACCACTCACCAGAGCCGATGATTTGTGTCATTCCGTTTCTAAAGGTAAGTTTCTTGACTCTACCATTGTTGCGAGTGTCGAACCACTTAACTCTGAACAACGCAACTTTGAACGACAAATATTTAAACTCGAGGATTTCTTGAAGCTGACCATAAGACATTTCCCCGTCAGGGCCAGGCGCACAAATGCCGCTGTTTTGAGTTGTGCGACGTTCATCGCGGCTCTGCACGACATACCTCACACCATCTAGGAACTTTCTTCCCCGGTGTGTCACTGTCTTTCCATCTACTCGTATTACACACCGGACAGAATTGCAAATCTTTGTTAACTTCTCCCCGAAATAAGCAACAATCGTATTCACAAGCATGTATCGACTCGTACCCTAACCCGATCGTTTTAAATGTCTTCTTTATGGCATAGTATGACGGTGGGAACTTGTATCCTTTACTTTCGGGTAATGCATATTGTAACCACTCTAACATTTCATTGAATATAGAATCCGTCAATTTACCTTTAACCTTAAAATAGGTAAACTTTGCCATAAAGTCTAATCGAGTCACATGGTCACAACCGGGGTACAGCGCCTCGTTGGCACTGGAATATAACTCTTCAAACTCGTTACGTGTAGCTTGAGTCGGTTCGTTACTTGTCTCACCAATATCTCCTTGTGTTGGTTCATTGTGTTCATTATTCGGAGGAATATAGCTAAGATCATCGAGTAACGCTGTCATGTCACTCATGAGAGGCGGTGGCGTAGGTGTAGCTTGAAGCGGTGGCGTAGGTAGAGCCGGTTCACCGTGCTTGTCCCATACGGTATAAAGTGGGTCCCACCCGTTATCGGTAATATGATCTCCAATCCATTCGATGGGTTTGAATAATATATTTCGACATCTTTTGCATGGACATCTAATTTTCCCCGCACTATTCACTAACGGCGTGCAATGAGCGACGAATTTTTGGACACCGTCATAAAATTCTCGGGAACCACGCGGTTTTTCTAACCAACTCTTATCAGCGAATACCATACCTGCGTTTTATCTATACATTTAGTTATTACATGGAAGGCAACTATGGAAGCCAATCCTAGATGTTTTGTTCACCTAGTGCAACTATGGAAGGCAATCCTAACCCACTCTTTTAATGATTCGTCTCATATATGAATGCGTATAACCGATTTACTATTTGAGAAAATTTTGGCAGCATTTCCCCTCAACTCCCCAAATATGTGTTTAAAGACATATTCGTAGGAGTAAAGGAGAAACACTGTCGAAATCATCTCAAATAGTAAACCAATTATACGCATTCATATCCTAAATGAGACAAAACATTAAAAAAGCAGTCCCAAAACTAGGGACTTTCCGAAATTAATTTCTAATAAATTAATTTCGGACGGGTTTTCTATAGGATGATCAAATTCAGACGGGGATTTTCCGAATTTAATCTCTAAAATCCTAAAACAATCATAAAGCATATCCATTTATATCAAATACAAAAACATAAATATATCAAATAAGTTGTTTAAGAAACTTATGCTGATTAGCTGTTAAACAGATCAACATAAGCTGTTCCGTTCTTAGACAGCTTATGCAACTTATTCTTATAATTTTGGCAGCATAAGGAGTGTTTGGATGTGCATTTTAGAGTGTCAAGGGTTGTTTGGATTTGCTTATAAACACCATAAGTTAGTTTAATAACTATACACGTTTCCCCGAGCGTGCGCGGGGATACCAAAAGGAAAAAAAAGAAAATATGTACCTTCGGCTGTGTCTCGGCTGCTACGGGTGCTACGGCGGCTATGGCGGCTGCAATTTTTTTTTTAACACCATCAATCACAGCTTATTAACATAATTATACCTCTTTAACATAATTAGAAACATAATCTAAATTCAAACCGCAACTTATTAACTTAATTAAAAAGAAAAAAACTAAAATCAAACCCTTTAACCCGTGTATCACTTGGTCTCGGCTGCAACTCTTTAGAGGGTTAGAAAAAAACAAAAAGAATTATCATTTAGAGGGTTAGGGAAAGAATTATGGTTTAGAGGAGGAGGAGGTGCTCGTGTGCTCGTGTGTGACAGCTGGTGGTGGTGGGTTATGTGGTAGTTGTGGAGGTGGTGGTGGTGATGGAGGTGCTCGAATGATTTGTAGTGGTGTAATTTGTGGTGGTGCGGGGCTGCAAAAATCGCTAAGGAGATTTAAAGTTTTTTTTTCGGTTTTGGTAATGAAGATGAATACCAGATCTGCTTTATGATAAAAGCTATCTCGGGCGACAATCCCCGGCGACTTATAGCCGGGGAAACTACCAGTTTGTCGTTTAGTACTAATTATCTTGACAATAGAAAAATAATATCAATAATCCTCGGCGACATGTCGCCGGGGAAACTTCCAGTTTGTCGTTTAGCGTAAAATGACGCGTTAATGAAAATTTTGGAGGGCTTTTATAATCAATTATCCCCGGCGACATGTTGCCGGGGAAACATCAAAATAAAAAAACTTACTTTTTTTTTATTATTATTTATATAACTTTTTAATTAAATAATAATTTATATAACATTTTATTTATAAAAAATCTTGTTTTTTAATAATTATTTTTTGTAAAATATGTTTTACAATTATATATTTTATAAAATATGTTTTATAATTATATATTTTATAAATAATAATTTATAAAAATACTTATAAGTTTTTTATTATTATTTATATAACTTTTTTTATAAAATATATAGTAATTGTTTAAAATTATTTTTATGGTTATACATTAGACGTTCAACGGATGAGTCGATATGTTATGGTTATATATTAGAGGTTCAACGGATGAGTCGATATGTTATGGTTATACATTAGAGGTTCAACGAATGAGTCGATATGCTATGGTTATACATTAGAGGTTCAACTAATGAGTCGATATATTATGGTTATACATTAGAGGTTCAACTGATGAGTCGATATGGTATGGTTATACATTAGATGTTCAACGGATGAGTCGATATTGTATGGTTATACATTAGACGTTCAACGGATGAGTCGATATGGTATGGTTATACATTAGACGTTCAACGGATGAGTCGATATGTTATGGTTATACATTAGACGTTCAACGGATGAGTCGATATGTTATGGTTATACATTAGACGTTCAACGGATGAGTCGATATGGTATGGTTATACATTAGACGTTCAACGGATGAGTCGATATGGTATGGTTATACATTAGACGTTCAACGGATGAGTCGATATGGTATGGTTATACATTCGACGCTCAACGGATGCGTTGATATGTTATGGTTATACATTAGACGTTCAACGGATGAATCGATATGGTATGGCTATACATTAGACGTTCAACGGATGAGTCGATATGGTATCGTTGTACACATTAGATTCATGGTCTATTCAAGTATTCAAGTACTCTTGTAGCATTCTAAATAATCTTGTAGCATTCTAAACCAAAATCCATGGTCTATTCAAGTATTCAAGTACTCGTATGCATTCTAAATAGTTGTCTGCACAATTGATTGTGTTGTGGGATACAAGACATGTTACACAATTGAATATTTTTATATCTTCATACTGTGTAAATAGTTGTCTGCACAATTGATTGTGTTGTGGGATACAAGACATGTTACACAATTGAATATTTTTATATCTTCATACTGTGTAAATAGTTGTCTGCACAATTGATTGTGTTGTAGGTGTTGCTATTTTAAAGGGGGTAAGTGGCTTTTAAAGTGGGGGTGTATAGCAACTTGTATTCTTAGTGGAATGTTGTGTATATAAGGGTTGTGAGTTGTATTCATATGCATAGAACCAAAATACAACAAACAATGTGGAACTTGAGAAGGATTATGGAGTTGCAAGCTTCGGCCCAGTCAACTACTTGGTCAGATGTTTTGAGTTTGTATTTCTGGAGGGCCAAGGAAGCTGACCTTAGGCTGGCACGCATGATCAATAATGTGAGTGTGAAGTTACGTGCTGCCATAGAAGAATATCAATTGTTTACTCAAGAACTTGAAGCTTCTCCTGGTTGGGTTATGAACAAGGACATGTCAATTGAGTACTTGCAAGAGCTAGTACAGAGAGACGAGGAGATGGTTCAAAGATTGCAGGCCCTAAAAAAGGAGGTAGAGGAGAGGGTTGATGAGAAGATGCTTTTCATTGAAAAGTTAAAGGGGAATGTGCCCTTTGAATACAATTATGTTATGTCACAATTAAGTATATGTGTGTTTATCTACGTTTTTAAGGTGTGTCAAAACATTAAGTGTATGCGTGTTTACACATTAAGTGTATGTGTGTTTATCTACGTTTTTAGGGTGTGTTCATGTTTGCACCATAGGCATTTGTATTGAATGCATTGTAATAAATGGTTTATGTGAAAGACTTATGTCTTGAATAATTGTGTATGTCAACACATGGGCAATTTATCTACATTTTTTAAGTGTGTTCATTGACATGTCGTGATGTTATGGTTATACATTTGAGATATGTTATGGTTATACATTAGACGTTCAACAGATAAGTCGATATGTTATGGTTATACATTAGAGGTTCAACTGATGAGTCAAAATGTTATGGTTATACATTAGAGGTTCAACGGATGAGTCGATATGTTATGGTTATACATTAGACGTTCAACAGTAAAGTCAGATGCTTCCCACCAAATACTCGCCAAACGACCTCCAAAAACTCGCCAAAACACCGCCAAAAAACTCCCGCAAAAAACTTGTGGCCAAAAATCTTTTATTACATAAGCAGATTTTTTTACTATCACAACACAAACATATCACACACTTTTACCTATCAGAACCCAAAAAGATGGTGAAGATGGCTGACACAGAAGCTTTTGCGAGTTAGGTGTGCAGAAGGTGATGTAGTTCTTCGGACAATCGTATAAACCTGAGAGTACGGTTAATACTATACTATGTATGTCAAAATCAAAGGGTGACAATTCACATGTTTTTTTATTTGTGTAATATTAAATATTCTGGTTAGTTGTTAAAAGAATGATTCTTTCCTATTTATAAAGCCTCCAAACATTTTAGATGTGGATTTTTCTTATGGAAAGAGACCCTACTTCGTGAAATTGATGAGTTCTCTGGAGCTCCATTGACTCCAAGTTACCCTGCAGGACAATTCAACACTCAATGGCTTTCTTAGGACTGCAACGCTCTAAGCTATTCTTCAAGACTTAACACCTACAAACTATTCTCTAGGATCTTCAAGAAATGGAGAGTGCTCGAACTGCAAGCACTTGTGTGGAAAGATAAGTGTACTCAAGGCAACAATGGACATGCATATGCATCCGGAATAACACACAGTTAATTGGCGCACTATTGTCACTCCAGAAGTCTCAATGAAATGGGAAAAAACTTGATTTGGAGTAGTTTGTCATGTTGCAATGTTTATTCGGATGATTGGAGTAGATTGTCATTTGCAATGTAATTCGTAAGATGAATTTTGTGGAATATAAAGTAGTTTACTGAGTGTATAATTCAAAAAGGTTTTGCTAATTTGTGCCTACTTGGCACATGTTAAAATGTGTTTAATGAGCACGAAAAAATACGTTATAGACAAATGCAAAAAAGGTTATTTTTTAGAAGAAATAGATAGAGAAATCAAAAATGGAATAAAGCATAGTAATGTCAATCAAAGCTCTAAACTTCTAATGACCCATTTGACCCACTCTAATTATCCACTTGACCCGTTTTTTCAATTTAAACATGTTTTAAGAGACCCAGTCAACCACCCTTTCATCATTATCTAAAAACCCTCATGACCTAAACTATCAAAATAATTACCGATTTTAACCTACTTTTACAAGTTTTTGGGTCAATATTGCCACTTCTAATAACAGCGATGACAATAATCAGGACAATAATGATGACAATAATCAGATTAATAATAATAACAATCATAATAATAATATTTAATAGGAATAATAGTAATTGTGATAGCAATAATAGTAATAAAAATAGAAGAGACAATAACAGAGTTCAGAATAAGCTTGGATGAATAACCTGGATTAGTCGTTCGATCACAATCTGGTGGAAAGAGCGAGTGAGCGTCTTGATAAAGCTTTTTGCGAAGACCTATTGTAGAAAAATCACGTTATAGCTCTTCTCCAAATAATAATATAATAGATACACAGAAATAACAGCTGTAACTGGGATAAAAATCTTCTCATGTTGTTATCAACATGATAGATCATGTTGTATGTATTGTGAGAGGGAAACATACAAGTAGAACCTTTGCTATAAGTAAAAGAAAACATTTATGCAATTAAGTTGTTCATGATTGGTCAACATGATGGGTCATGTTAAAACCAACTTTAAAGGATCTTGATTCCTATAACTGTAACTGACAACAATCTTTGTTCCATTTAAAAGGTAATAATAAATAAAAATATTCAATATCTTTCCTCAAAAGCCGCACATTGCAATATTGACGGGGATGTTAATAACCAACCTTTTAATGTTTCAAGATGAAGCTCTCTAAGGCGCTCTATTTCACCAAACACCGCCCAGCTTTCACCATCTATGCATACAAAATGATAAGCAGAAAGTGAATAACCCATTCCATTCCAGGTGCTTTCAATTACCAAAAATATGGCCATGCCAGTTGGCACCGAGGCCTAAAACTTGTTTGGCTCATACAGGATCGTTTTGTCGCATTTTCTCGCCTGTGCCATAACTACAAAGTGGCCATTTAAACTCACAAGATATAAACACAAAAGTGTACTATTGGTATGTAAATTGTTTCAAGTGTCCTAACACGTTTATGTCTACTTTCTCGCTGCTAAATCTTTTTTGATAAAACGATGCATGGAGGCTTTTAAAATCCAATCCTAAAGATGCATATAATATTTTTAACCAGATATTACACTATATCAACACAACTTATATATTTTATTTTATAGTATCGAATCTATTGAAACCTGATTGTAAAGTTTATGGAAAATCCATGCATATAATTAGCATAGATGCAAGTGCATCTAAATTAAATCAGCTAAATCACCACGATCTAAATAAAATCAACTAATCAAACGATGATCTAATTAAAATGCTTTCTCGATAAATTGAAAAGAGCATGAGCAAAAAAAATAAAACCTAAGAAGAGGCATCTTAATGTTGATCCTAATAAAATTAGATTCTACAGATATAAGATTTTTATTATGTTGACTTAAATATAATCAACCATGCATCTAATAAATCTTATTTAATCATTGCGCATCTACTGAATACGACATAACGTAAGATGATTTTCAATCCAAAAAAAAGAGATGGATACTATTTTTTAAGAGGATGTATAGTTGATCACATTAAGAAGTGACAAAAAACTAATACCAATTCAAAACATGCATCTTAGATAATTTCTTGATGTTGAATGAACTGAAAAGGGCGATATGGAAATATGTTTGGAAATTTACCTACTGAAGAGTGAAGATCATTTACCATTTAGGTAATAAGCAATCTAGAAATTGAAGTGGGAGATCACTATTAAAATATAATAAGATTATTGCTTTTCCACTAAACCAGTTTTTCAGGGCTATGATCTAAAAGAGTTATAAGCTCGCAAGGTGGTAAGCTTAAACATGTAGTTGTCACCAGATCATCCTGCTTCATAAAAAATGATTTATTATATACCATATTGCCATGGTCTGTTTCTAGCCGTTGTTTATTCATCTAATAATTTAGCTTACTTCTTATTCTTCTCATTTTAATTCATCTCACTGGATCCTTACTCTTGATATAATAACATAAATGAAATTTTGTAGCCCCCTACAATTAGGGGCCCTGTGCCTTTGTACCACATGCACATGCTAATGGCTGGCCACGGGCCTAATACTATGTTGTAAACCTTATAGTTGGTTGGACAGAATGTTTGTAAAGCCTAGAAATAATATGTTCAGAGAGTATGCTTGATAAAGAATAAATACCTGTCAAAGATTCGCATAAAAAATTCAACCTGGTCATTCTCTCGTTAAAGAGATCTGCACACAAGCAAGGATGTTAGAAAAGAATGTAACCAAAACCTATCTAATTAAGGTGGACCCTATCATTCTGTTCTCGAGTTGTTAAGAGAAAAGAAAATAAAGAAAAGTAGGAAGAGAGAAAGGCGAGGAAAGAAAGTTAGTAGTTTACTTTTTAGTTCTCAAGTTAAAAATTAAACAAAGGAATGTGAAAGAAAGTCATCACTTTTGCAAATTTGTGATTTGTAGATGTACTAATATACCCTTTTAAGCATAATATTCTACCGAACAATGAAACAAGCACAACTATTTGGCCCTCAAGAGTATAAAACATCCAACACAAAATTACTTTAATCTTTCAAAGTATTTTTGTATGATATGAACTCCAATTTCTCGTCCATCTTGATTTGCAAGTCCATTTAAAACTAAAAAATGTGATGGAATCTACATTGCATTCACGCTATTGGAGAAAACTGTTGTAAGCTTTCCAATTGTAGCAGTTTGAGACAACAATTAAGATTTTCTGATTATCTTCTTAAAAATAAAAGTTTGGAAGGGGGGGGAATTTTTTTTTTAAAACAGGGAACATCGTAAATTGGTAGATCAGATGGTATAAAGACTGCACATAATTCTCATAATGATCTGTATACTTGTTTGATTTGGAATTATAAAGAGATAAAGATCGTTGGAAGAAACAAAAAGGTAAAGTAGATGCATCTTGGTCAATTCATCAAATTAAGACACCTTCCCTTAATCCCTTATTAATCTGCCCAAAAATAGGCAGATGATTTTGGGTGCAAAAGTCATTGGATCCCCCCTCACTTTTTGTACTTCCTCCTAAAATAAACTCGAGAACAAAGTGTCAGGCACGTGGCGAATGCAAAACCTTTTAGACATCTTTTTATTAATAATTATGAAACATAAAGCATTGTGATATTTTCTATCGAATTATCCACAAGATATTAATTTAATACATGGAAAACCGACTAACCATCAAGAGTTTTGCATGCTGATGTCAGGCAAGACAAGTACCTTACTGCCATTGCTTTCATACCTAGATGAACAATTAAGAATTGACATACACCAAAAGATATTGAAAAAAATTATGGCCTCCAAAAATAAATTCTGTGCATTTTACTTTTAAATTACTTATTTATGGTTATTCAATGCAACTTGATATAGAAAAACATAATAACCAGAATTATAATATGCATTTGTAGGGAGTGATCATATAAAAAAACAAAATTCCAATGAGAAGTGTAAGTGGTTGTAAAAACAAAAAATAAACTTACCGAAAATTCCTAAACTTTTTCACAAGATCGGGGACGTTGGTGGATAAAAAAATTGTAAAGTTTTTGAAATTTCGATTTTAAAATAGTTTTTTCTTAATGCGCAAAAGATTTTATGTTTTATATATTTTTATGCACTAAAATGAAAAAATAATAGATGCACAATTGTACTTTTGATGCTATGATTTAGAAACCTATTTACCAAAATACGCACAAAATTCATTAAAAAATTTTCCCACAATCTTTACAATTCTTTCTAGCAAATATATCAACTTCACTTTTTTCTCCACTAACATCCCCTATCTTGTGGAAGTTTTGTGGAACTTTTTAAAAACTGCATACATGTATCATGTATGTGTGTGTGTATATAGACACACAAAATAAGTAAAAAGTTTGATAAAAAAATATGATTATGTGTTTATGCATCAAAAGTTGTCTTTTTGCGTTAAAACTTTGTTTTGGCATCAAATGATCTTATTTGTAGATTACTGTTTTGGTTTGTGCATCAAAATGTTGTCATGTGATACGAATAGGTTTTATTTTCCTATTTACCCTAAGAATTTTTTTCTACGCTCTTCTTTCCATAATTATTTCACTATTACAGAGACAAACATCAAACCACGCGCAGTTTTTAAGTGGGATGCACAGGGTCCTGGTCTGAGGTTTTTTTGATGCCTGGGGCGAGGCGACTAAAATATGCCCCTTATCAATAGAATCGCCGTTTCGTAGCTTACGTGTATAAAAATAAAAGAAAAGTGGCTAACATAATTTATCTTTTGGATATGTCATATTAGTTTCTCTAAAGGCATTTCTGCTCTACAATTTCGTTTTCTGTTTGAATGTAAAACACATTCCCCACAACTCTCACATCTAAATAATTTCTTTAATTAATGTAGGTAGATTTCATTACACTTTTTTCAACATGATTTCATTAACATCAACATCGTCATATTTCATTTTCATCAATATAGTTATTTTCTTCAACCATCATCATCGTCACTTTTTTGGAATTTTATTTATTTTCAAAATTTTTCATCAAATTATTTTTTCTCTTACAAACGGTTCCAAGATCTCAAATTGCAGCTTTATTAGATTCTTCTTTTTTGTTTTCTTTTCCTAATTTGGGCACCTGATGGTTGTGAAAGACGCAACATACACTACAAGAATTCATGCGAATACCCACGACAATTACCCACACTCATCCTTTGGAGGGTATTTACCCTTATAATACCCACTTGTTACCCACGATCGAGGACTTTCAAAGTCGATTTTGTTTTCCCTCAAATTTCCCACGGATTTACCCACATAAAATAACCACATAAATATTTTTGATGTGCAATATGTGGGTAAATAGTTGGCGCCAAAACATTCCCCACAGATTACCCACGTTGTGAGTTATTGTGGCTATATTAGTGGGTAAACGTTATTTACCCACGAAATACAAACATCCTTTTATTGGTGGGTGAGCTAATGTGGGTGTTTTGTAAGTGAATATATACCCGTGACTTAACACATATTATTGTTTGTGTAGGTATTTTGAAACGAGTAATTTCCTATGGACAAGTTGCGGTTACAAATAGGGGTGTCATAAAAGTCGATTGACCCGCTTAGACCCCCGACACGGAACCAAACCGAATAAGAATTATTCGAAGTCGGGTTTACTTCTGGTTGAAAATCTCATTAGGGTTAGTCGGGTCAATCCGACTAACCCGAATACCCAATTATTATCCCAAGTATAAATGTCATGAGAGATGTTTGGCTCAGAGCTTGTAAGCACTTATGAAAAAATTGAACGGTTTAAAATAAGCTAACTATTTCAAATAAACTAAAGTTTGTAACCATATTTGGGGAAAAAGTATCTTCGATTTAATCCAACCCGTTTTGACCAGAGCAAAATGCCTGATGTGACCCACTACCCAACTCGTTACTACCACCTCATCAGACATATATAATTGTATTGTAATGCTACGATTTCAAACATAAATTACTTTCTATTATGAATTTCACTCATAAATAAAAAGGGATGATGTTTCTTTCAACTTATGTGAGGCTTCAAATGAATATATTATTAGGGAATAAATGGGCCAAAGCCCGGCTTTTACCCTAAATAAAATTGTTGAACCATAAACCCACAAGCCGGGCGTGGGCCCATTTATTCCGTAATAAATAATTGTTTTCGTTTATTAACTAGTTTCAAAGTGCTTTTTGGATTTGCTTATTTTGTAAATATGCGATATGCTTGAAAGTACAATAGTAGTTTGTTGGAGATTTTTTAGTATGATAGGATTTTATGTCATAAGTAGCTTGTTACTTGCTTTTGAGAAATTGCTTATTTGCTTAATGATAAGCAGTTTGGATGACAGAAATAAGTAGAAAGCTGAAAAAAATTGTCTTATTTTTCTAGAAAAAGGAAAGGGCTTTTTTATTTCGTTTGTGCTCAGATGATATTTTTTAAAAATTGAAAATGTTGACAAGTGTATATAGTTATTTTCAAAATCGATAGACAAATTTGAAACTTGAACTTTTCACTTTGTTAGAGAAACATGTAAAAATTATGCGACTAAACAGCTTCCCCACTTTTTCAGGTTTTTTGTGAAATATATTTGAGAAAAAATGCCCCATTTCTCACCAACTAAACACAACCTTTGTGTGCGTTTAGTTAGCGGAAAACACCCTTGTTTTCCAAAAAATGTTTTGTGAAAAACAAAGAAAATAGTGATTGCGTTTAGAAAACAATATCACATGAACGCGTTTTCTATGTTTTGTGGAAAATCGAATCCCCTCTTTTTTCTTCACAAATCTGGAAACACAAAACTAGGATATCTTTTCTCTAAGTAAACGCAAGTTTTTTTGTAATTTTCCATTTTTTTCTATAAGAAAGTAAGGGGTATTTATCTCTAATTAAAAGGGTTAAGTCTATATAATAGCAAGATACTTTTCAATATGTACAAATATCATACGTGAACTATAAAAAAAATACTAATATCGTATACTTACTTTTAAAATTCGTCTCGATATCATACTTAGTTGACATGACATGACATGACTTACTTATATTTTTCAAAATGATTACTATATCTTACCTATCTGCCGTTCAAAAAAAAATTATATCTTACCTATATTTTTCGTTTATATTGTTACAAACACACTTTATATACACAAATATTAATCCTAATAATCATAAATTGATGGGATGAAAAAATGGAAGGAGAAAAAAGTTGATATTCTTGATTAAGGATTAGTATATTGAAAGTATGTATCGTATGCGAATTTTGAGTACGAATCTTGAAAGTACGTATACAATATCGAGCGTTAGTATTCCCCTAGATATGATAATGGTCATGTGTAATGTTCGTGTGCCTTTCGATATACTATTTCATTAAGTATAACTATAAATATTTTATTGACAACATTTAGTATTAATATTCAAGGGATGGGTTCTAGAGAAAACCATATTTTGCTGGAAAACCTAGAAAACCAAACAGATGCACTAAAAAAACTAAACAGATGCCCTAATTTTTTCAAGAAGAGTTGCCGCACAGTTAGGGCATCTGTTTAGTATTTTTAGGGCATCTGTTTGAGTTTTCTGGGTTTTCCACCGAGATTAGGTTTTCTCACGATCCCATTCCTAATATTCAAACACAAATGCGGGATTATGGCACATTCATGAACATAGATAATCGAACGCGCCTTACGTTCGTTATGTATAACACATTGTGCATGTTCACTTCCTAAATAAACATAAATAATCTTCCCGCCGAACGCTATAGGTTTGTTTACAGGCTTAGACCAGACACTAGTTTACGATTATGATGATTAGAAGTTATGGTAAGCAACATGACTAACACATCTTTGAGCACTAATGGTATCTACCAGAATAAGGCTACATCTTGTAGTATTATATTAGTTTCTTACTGTAGGTTGATTAGTAGTCTTCATTTTGATAAGGTTCTGAATGAAGAAGTGCTAGTACTTGGTACTTTGGTAGACATTTGCCCACTTCAGTTATTCACTATATTATATTAGTAATATTTTTGAAAGTACTAAGATATGATATTGAGACAAATTTTAAAAGTACGTATACCATGTTAGTATTTTTTGAAGTTCACGTATGACATTTATACATTTTGTAAAGTATCTTACTATTATATGGACTTAACCCAGATTAAAATGCAGAAAAGTATAAATCGCACAATTTTCAACTTATAAATTAGAATAGCCATTTTTTGATTTTTAAAAAACTTTTGTGGAAAATTTACGGGGATTTGAGCACTAAGCACATTATCTATATGTTTCGGTATTCTATGGATTTTTTTTCTAGAAGAGTCCCTATGGTTCTACATCTAACCTATCCTAAGCAATCCCACACACCACAATATGTTGACCATATTCCAAAAGTAGTTCAAGGGAATGTTGGACAAGTACTTGAACAAAAGAATGAGAGAGATGTGCTTCAGAGGTTTGCCATTGCTGTCGTTGCCATGCAAATGGCCGAAATATATATGTTTGACGAACCTTCAAGTTATCTTGATGTGAAACAAAGGCTTAAAGCTGCACAAGTCATCCGATCCCTGCATATAAATTCCGCCGATCCATTCAACCTGTTTTTGATCTGTTCACTTTCAAGTGATTATTTTTGAATTGACAAAAAGCATTTGTTGTCCAAAAATACGGCCTTATATCTAGTAAGTTAAATGTTAAATGTGATCACAAAATGTTCAAAGTACACTTAGGTGACTGTTAACCAATTTGACCATTTCTTTTAAAAATGTTTACTAAATCTCACCCGTTGACTGTAAGCTTTTCTCCCAAAGAAATTATTAATGCTAACATAACGTCAGACTGAGTCGACCCATGTATAGTAAATGGTTCAAATTTACCACCTCTAGTTGTTATCATTTGTATCTTGAGGGTGACTAATGTCTGTATACTTCCAATCGTAGGCAGGTTTAACTGAAGCAGATGACGGTTAAGGCTCTGACGTGGAAGATATCCAGAGTTTACACGTTTCTTACAACCCCAAAAGATCAGGTCCCCCAATTAACTCATACCTTTTGGCATTTGGCAACATTCAAATATTGGTGATTCATAAAAGCAACCTCATTTTTATATTACAGATGTCATGAATCCTCTTCAAATCGAGCATCCTAATGTATCAAGAGTTGTGAAAATCTTTCTGGATGGTGAATTGCAAAGGAGTTGCAATGACCCTTTGCCTTGGAGAAGGGTAAGAAATTTTCTCATTTGCTTGTTTACAGAATATTAGGAAATTATGCTATTTAGGAGTGCTAGCTGAAATTCATATGATCTTTTATTTTTGTCCTGTTATTATGTCAGCAGCTGAATATCTACCTGATAGATGAACCAAGTGCACACCTCGATTCTGAGCAACGTATTGTCGCTTCAAAAGTTATCAATAAGATTTAAACAGAGCACGCTAAGAAGACTGCATTTATTAGTAGAACATTGACTTTATAAAGGCAACTTATCTAGCAGACGATGTGTGATTATTATTACGAAAGGGCAGAGATCCTTCTGTTGATTGTTTTAGCTAATGCCCCTCAGTCCGTTAATGACCGGAAAAGAATCTCGTTTAAATCTGTAATTTCCTGCTATAAGCGCTATTCAATTCTACTTTTTTCTTTCTATATGCCATAATTTTTCTTTACATCTCCAAAAATATATTCTTTAGGTGTATCCTTAAGAAGTTGCATAGAACTAACCAAAACCAGATAGAAATTTTTGTTGGTTTAATTCAGATCGATTATCTAACTAAATACTACCATAGAGCAGTCTATATATTTGATATTTTTTAAAATTTATACCATCAATCTTCAGTAAATGTTGAAATATGGGCGGGTGCCGGGGATAAATTTCAGGATCTCGTATGACATATAACCTGTCTGATGTCTGACCATTTGACTCGATTCCTGTTCAGCCAATCATTCAGATTAACCCATTTGATCAGTTATATGTAAAACACATAATTAAATCGATCCATACACAACTATTTGGTCTGCATGTGTAAAATGCATCTTAGATTATTTAAACAGGATGTTTTAGATACTTTCCAAAGAGATAAACGAGAACAGTACTCTCGTGCTATGTGTAACTCATGAGATCTTGGTTATAGTTTTGTTGGAATTCTGGACCTTGAATAATATCAATGCTGATAGGATTAATCAGAGATGCATTCCAATATATTTGTGGTCACATATCAACCACATTGAACTCAAAAGACATGGAGTGAGTTGTATGAAGTAAGTTTATAGTTCACGATGTGTCATAATAATTGATTTGGGTTTCAGAAATTTCCATATTTATAAATGTTTGACCTTTGACATGTCTATTATTGTTTGCTCATTTTACTTTAAAATCTATGAACCTATTGCACCAAAGGAAAGACAACAAATTATGTAAATATGGATGGAAAAGGGAAAATGATATACTTGGTTCACATGTAACTTCAATTAACTATATGCCTATAGCACGAGTATTGTGACGAAGATAAGTAATCACTATAAAAGTGCTTTTAGTGACGAGAAATTTTCGTCACCAACAGTACTAATCTCATCACCAAACGTGATTAGTGACCAAATATAGGTGGTCACCAGTGGTCACTAAAGGTCCGTCACTAAAGGTCCGTCACTAATTACCATTAGAGGCCAAATGCAGTTTTGTCACCAAATAGTGACCAAAAAGTTGTCACTGAATGGATGGGGGTAAATACAACTTCAAACCATCGGTGACCAAATATCCTCATCACCGATCTGTCGGAGACCAAATGGTGGTCACTATTTTGATTGATTGGTGACCAAAAAGTCGTCACCATTCACAAGTTGCCGACAACCACAAAATATCTGGGTTCGTGGCACCCTTTTCCTTCTATCAAAACGGGAAACTAAAATTCTTAACATAAAAGAGAATATAATTAATACCCATAACATACCAAGAATTGTATTTATTTGTCATTACATAAATACAACATTTGAACATGGATAAAGACTAAATCATGGTTATCAAGACAGCCTTCTTATAACACACAATCTTCGAATCTTCGAATCTTGTTGATACACCATGCACTTTACGTTGTTATTACCCGAAAATGTACGAAAGAAAAAATTACTAAACTTGCCCATAATAACTTGCTGGAAAACATTTCTTCTCTTCCTGTAAATTCTGCAGATTCTTCAGTTTTCTCCCTTGATAAAGAGACGTTTAATGTTAATACTTTGCATTCAAACAACATTTTAAGGTAGCCTACAATTGCGCACACACATCCTTATGCTTTTAAAGTCATGTAAAGCAAGGATTTCCCTAGCATTATTAAAGAGCATGTGACCTAAAATAGCAAAGTGTCTGTTCAAACTACATAGACAAGCAATCAAATCATCTTTCAAAAACTTTAAACTTAAAAAGTATAAAAAGCTTTGAAATGAGTACAACGAGTGGTTAAGTTAAAGAAGCTACATAGCACATAATATGTTTCTATGATCTAGTTTCCTAAAAGTATATGTGCAGGATAATATGAACCTACACTAAAAGCATATGTGCATGATGGACGCCATTTAATTAATTTGCTAATTTCTTTCTGGATCACACCAAGGTTAATAATGTTTGGAATTCTTCGATTGAGGCATGTAAAACATAGGTACTTTGTTAACCCTTATACAGATATGCAACCATAATACATAACTGACATCAATTTATCATATTCGTAGGATTGTTAAGGCCTAAATGAGGTATAATATATAAGTTTGACACCCATAGACCTACTAGACTACTAGTATTTTATCAATCTTAGACCAAAGCATATAATTTATCTAGACCTAAGAAATTCAGCATGTGGGAAAAAGTTACAACACATGTGGTCAGTACCTAAATCTGAACCAGAAGACACTACCAAACATCAACATATGAAGTGATTCTAGATAATGACATGAAGTAGCAAGAAAAATTTACTAAGATGCGAACTTACATTTGTTTGGGATTGGAGTTTAGATAAACGCTTTATCTCTCTCATCATGAATTTTAATTGGCCCTTGATCTCTTTATTCTGCTTTTGAAGTCGGCGTTGTTTTTTATTCATAACCTTCATATTCTCCTCTAAAGCTTGTGATCTTTCCTTTTCTGACTCTAAGTCCAGCCTCAACTTTTCATTACCCAAAATATTCCTTGTAGATGCAGAACGCCCTTTAATATGTCCAGGAATATGATTTAGTTGTTTCAAACATATCTCAGCACGTAGGGTTAGCTTCTTTAGTCCGTAATTCATTCTGTATCACCAAAAGAGTTGGTATATTAACAACTTATGTATTAATTATGTAAATGTCAGGCATAAAGTAGTAGAAATTAGCAAAAAAATTTCGGCCTCTTCATTGACCATTTTATGTGTTTTCTTAGAATAATGCACAATTTCATACATTCCAATTGCTTTTACTTCTTTCCCTTTTCACTTTTTCTGTTTCATACATATATCATAATATGATTCCAAGAAGACAAAATAGGAAATGAATATATTAATTATTCATAAATCTGACTCACCTGATAAACTCTTCTCGCAACCGAAAGGCTGCCAACTGCGGGTGGAACTTTGTTGAAAGATCTGTTTTTCTTGTTTTTAGCGCTTATCTTATGTGAAGTTACAATTTTAGACAACATTATAATTTGTAATATGCATTCTTTATGAGCAGAATGTTATGTACATAGAAGAAGAAAAAAGGTGAGCTTGTAACCTGAAATGCTTCACTTGCAAACCTATCACACAAATTTACCCAATCACGGGTTCGTACACCATCTGGTGGATGCATCATTGCCGCCTCTTTTGTTGGATATTTTTTTGAAATGAAGGTGCAATTTGTATTGCTTGTTCTTATGTTGACTCGCTAGTTGTTTTTGCATAGCCTGTTCCATGTTGTCACATGTTTCATCATAGTTCGAATTTTCCTAGAAGTAAAAAGACTGTTAGCAGATTTATGAGATTATATACACATGACGCATTCTTTAGTATCACACACATTTAGACCTATTTTAAAAATATCACTTACTACGGATTTGGTGATTATATCCCTCTTCAATAGATCAGGTGGATTCTACCATGTCGTACCATCAAGTTTGGCGAACTTTCTCATTACACATCCTCCTTTGGTAATAAAACATTGACTGTCATCCCCAACAATCCGTCATGAACAATCATCAACTTCAAACGCCAAGTTCTTCTTCTTCAAGCAGTTCTTTCTAGTTTTACCTAAAGCTCTAGTCTCTTTCCGAGTGATAGTCTTGCCTAAACATAATATTCAAAGAAAAAATATATATTTGGTTAATACAATATCACACAATGACCACATACTATCTTTATTTTACAAACGTACCGTGTGAAGTTGAACCAACGTTCTCTTCAAGTTCATCATCACTCGTGTCTGTCTCAGTTTGTGCATCATCGATTTCATGAGTGTCTTTTGGGTCATCTTCTTCCCCATGGTTTATAACTGTTACAGGACTTTGACAAGAAGAGAAAGAATTCCTATTTTCTTCATTTTGTAACCAATTGTAACTTTGTCCCTTTTGAATTGGTTGAGTGCGTGAAGTATCACTTCTGGTAAAAGACTTATGAAGATCACGACTACTTAGACCACCAGGTCCACGAGTACCTGGACCTCCAAGCTCACGAGTACTTGGCCCACCAGGTTCACGAATACACTTGGATTCGAGTTAGGGAAGTGTGGGAGTTCTCAATCGTTGAGTTATGTATGTTATCGACCTAGTCAAAAATCAGAGATCCAATATAGCAGTACTAAGTTTGAGTTATAAAGGGCAGCAGTATATAGTACTAAGTGGTTGTTTTCATCTAGCGAGTTAGTAATAAGTAGGTTAGTACTGCCATCACTCATACTTAGTAATGGTTGTGTATATCTAGCCTAAGTATAAGTAGTTAGTACTGGTAGCCTAATACTTAGTACTGGTTGATTTTCAACTTGCAGTACTATGTAGGTTGTACTGCTAAGCTATAAAATAGTTAATACATGCTTGCGTATAACTGTTTGATAACAGTTATGAAAGTTGGTTTTAACCAACTTTAACTGCTTAACTGTCGTCTAGAATTTGTTTTATAAACAGATTCATTAGTCTCATTTTAGATAACGAAAACACATACAATTCCTTCATTGTTCTTGATTTATGATTCTTGTGCCTAGAACATAAATTGATATACTCCTTATATTATCCCGATAGAGATTTCGTGCAACCCAGGCATTGATAAGGGTCGAAATACTTTATACGGAAAGTGGATTATTACACGATATAAGCGAGTTATCCAGGATCATCACACTCACACACCCCAATTTATAACAAACGTATAAAGTATTTGTTGTGATCATGGCTGGAAATACGGTGAAGGAGATGACTACGAATTTTGGGAAACTAGATAAGTTTGAGGGGCATGACTTTAGGCGATGGCAGAAGAAGATGCATTTCTTGTTGACTACGTTGAAGGTGGTTTATGTGTTGACAACACCGATGCCGGAATTGTTGGAAGATGCAACAGTGGAAGCAATAAGGATAAGGGCAAAGTGGGAGAATGATGACTACATATGCAGGGGTCATATATTGAATGGTATGTCTGATTCTCTTTTTGATGTATATACGAATGTAGAATCTGCTAAGGAGTTGTGGGATTCACTTGAATCCAAGTACATGGCAGAGGATTCTTCTAGTAAGAAATTCCTTGTAAGTAATTTTAATAATTACAAAATGGTCGATTCTAGACCGGTCATGGAACAGTACAATGAACTCCTTAGGATCCTTGGACAATACACACAACATGGTTTGAAAATGGATGAATCCATTTCTGTTTCAAGTATAATTGATAAGTTGCCTCCTTCCTGGAAGGATTTTAAACATACTTTGAAACATGGTAAAGATGATTTGTCTTTGGTCCAACTTGGTAGTCACTTGCGCATAGAGGAATCTCTAAGGGCGCATGACAGTGACAAGGGCAAGGGTAAGGAAGTTGGTGGTCCCTCTGTTAACATGACAGAAGAGGGTAAGAATAAATACAACAAACAAAACAAAGGTAAAAAGCGATCCAATGAGAACAAGAGTGGTTCTAGTTCCAACAAGAAACCAAAGTTGGAATGTTGGAAGTGTGGAAAGACTGGTCACTTCAAAAGGGATTGCCGTAGTGGTAAAAAGAACAACGCAAATGCTGGTGGTTCGGGAAAGGGGTCTAAGGACCAATCCCAAGACCAAGGTCAGAATTTAGTGAATATTTGGAACAGTTTTGTCAAATATTCTGTTTCACTAATTTCTGAAGCATTTTATGTGCAGGTTGATGCAATTGCGTGGTGGATAGATTCTGGTGCTACAACTCATGTATGTAAAGATCGTTGTTGGTTTAAGACTTTCGAACCAGTGGAAGACGGATCTGTACTTTACATGGGTGATGAACACTTTGCTCCTATACATGGAAAAGGAAGCGTAGCATTAGAATTTAGTTCTGGAAAAATTGTTACTTTGTTTAATGTGTTGTATGTACCTAAACTTCGTAAGAACTTAGTTTCTGGTCCTGTGTTGAATAAGTGTGGATACAAACAGGTTTATGAATCCGATAAGTATATCTTATCGAAGTGTGGTGTATTTGTAGGATTTGGTTATTATAACAATGGTATGTTTATGTTGAACTTGAATAAAGTTCCTGATGATTCAGATTCTGTTTATATGTCTTCCTCTACTGTTGTTAATTCCACTTTATGGCATGCTCGTTTAGGACATGTGCACTATAAAAGAATGCTTGAAATGTCTAAAGATGATTTAATTCCTGCTATTGATGAAAATCTGGAAAAATGTACTACTTGTATGTTAACGAAAATCACTAGGCAACCATTTAAAAGTATAACAAGGAAATCTGTCATACTTGAATTGATACATAGTGATTTGTGTGATTTTCATGCTACACCATCTTTGGGCAATAAAAAGTATGTCATAACTTTTATAGATGATGCCTCTAGGTTTTGCTATGTTTACCTGCTACATGCTAAGGATGAAGCCCTTGATAAATTTAGAATTTATAAAACAGAAGTTGAATTGCAACAAAATGACTTAGTTAAAACCTTACGCACAGATAGAGGTGGTGAATATTATGATCCTATATTTTTCCAATCTGTAGGCATTATTCATGAAACTACAGCTCCTTACACACCACAACAAAATGGTGTTGCTGAAAGGAAAAATAGAGCTCTTAAGGAAATGGTTAATTCCATGTTATCTTACTCAGGTTTGAGTGAGGGGTTCTGGGGAGAAGCCATGTTAACGGCTTGCTATTTGTTGAATAGGGTTCCTAATAAAAGGAGCAAGACTACCCCGTATGAACTCTGGTATAAGAAACGACCCAACTTGTCATATTTGCGAGTTTGGGGTTGTAGGGCCGTTGTTAGGCTACCTGACCCGAAAAGGAAAACTTTGGGTGAAAAAGGTATTGATTGCATCTTTGTTGGATATGCTGAGCATTCCAAGGCATATAGGTTTTATGTTATTGAACCTAATGATTGTGTTTCTATAAACTCAATTATAAAATCAAGAGATGCAATATTTGATGAGAATCGTTTCTCTTCAATACCTAAACCAAAGGACATTATACCAAATTTGGAAGAATCTCAAAGGAATGATCATTCTGATGATGTACCAAGTGAGACTACTAAACCCCGTAGAGGTAAAAGAGCTAGGAAAGCTAAATCATATGGTTCTGATTTTCAATTGTATTTAGTTGAGGGATCGAGAGATCAAGTTGGATCACAATACGCATATTGCTATAGTATTAAGGAAGATCCTAGAACCTATAATGAAGCTATGCAATCTCGTGATGCTGCTTTCTGGAAAGAAGCAATTGATGATGAGATTAGTTATATTATGGAAAATAATACATGGGTTCTATTTGATTTACCCTATGGTTGAAAACCTTTAGGTTGCAAATGGATCTTCAAAAGGAAGATGAAAGTCGATGGAACAATTGACAAGTTTAAAACTCGATTAGTAATCCAAGGCTTTAGACAAAAGGAAGGGATCGATTACTTAGATACTTATGCACCAGTTGCTCGTATCACTACTATTAGATTGTTGTTAGCTTTAGCTGCTATTCACAATCTAGTGATCCATCAAATGGATGTCAAAACAGCATTCTTAAATGGTGATTTGGATGAAGAAGTGTATATGAAGCAACCGGAAGGATTTGTTATACCGGGTAATGAGCATAAGGTGTGTAAGCTGGTTAAGTCATTGTATGGGCTAAAACAAGAACCTAAACAGTGGCATCAAAAGTTTGATGAAGTTGTGTTGTTAAGTGGTTTTCACTTAAACCAATCTAACAAGTGTGTGTATAGCAAATTTGATAGCTCCGGTAAAGGTGTTATAATTTGTTTATATGTTGATGACATGTTGATTTTTGGAACTGACCAAAATCAAGTTGATAAAACTAAGAAATTCTTGTCATCAAGGTTTTCCATGAAAGATATGGGAGAAGCAGGCGTTATTCTTGGTATTAAGATTAAACGTGAAAATAAAAGGATTGTAATTACACAATCTCATTACATTGAGAAAATACTCAAGAAATTTAATCATGAAGATTGTTCTCCGGTGAGTACTCCTATGGATCCAGTAGAAAAGCTTAATCCTCATACAGGTAAACCTGTGGATCAGCTTGAATACTCAAGAGCCATTGGTTGCTTGATGTATGCTATGACAAGTACTAGACCGGATATTGCATATGATGTTGGTAGATTGAGTAGGTTTACTAGTAATCCTAGTAGACAGCATTGGAAAGTAATAACAAGAGTGTTTAAGTACTTGAGAGGTACTATGAATTATGGCTTATCATATATAGGGTATCCTTCGATGTTAGAAGGTTATTCAGATGCTAGTTGGATAAATCATGTTGAAGATTTATCTTCTACGAGTGGATGGGTGTTCTTGCTTGGGGGAGGTGCCATTTCTTGGGCTTCCAAGAAGCAAACATGCATCACTGGTTCTACTATGAAATCTGAGTTTGTAGCTTTGGTTGCTGCTGGTAAAGAAGCAGAATGGCTAAGAAACTTGATACATGAGATTCTAATATGGCCGAAACCAATAGCACTAATATATATCTGATGTGATAGTGCTCCCACAATGGCTAGGGCATATAGTCAAATATATAATGGGAAGTCTAGACACTTAGGTGTTAGACATAGTATGGTTAGAGAACTAATCAGGAATGGTGTGATTTCTATTGAGTTTGTTCGGACGCAACATAATTTGGCTGACCACTTGACGAAGGGTCTCGCTAGGGACTTAGTGAATAAGTCAGTGATAGGGATGGGATTAAAGTCCATATAAATCTACTACCTATGAGATACCCAATTCCCTTCTAATACAACGTTAGAAGCTGAATTCAATGTGGAAAGCTCATAGTTAGAGATTGGAACACAAATATTTATCTTCCCGAGGTATGTGTTCAGACCTGCAAGTGATGGTTAGGTTGAAGTTTACCTTCTTAATGGTTCTTTTGAAAAATTGCAAATGCAGGTGCAAGAACTAAAAGGATCACCTATGTGAACATGAAGTTTTGCCGCTTCAAGAAGCTTGGACTTGGCTTCCTATATGTTCATTAATGGATTGGGACACATGGCTTGTAAAGTGTCAAGTAAACGAACTTTAGAGTGTTGTAGAAACGAATGTGTATAGTATCTTCAGGTATTCAAATGGATTGACGGGTTCAATCGTTACGACACCCCGATTTTCGAATATTTGAAATGTGTATTATACTAAGATGAAAATTTAATCGCAAGACATTTTCATTTATGCATTTGTTTGTTTCGTTATGTTTGTTTTAATTACATATATCTTTATATATGTTTTAGTAAATCAAGGATTACACTAAAATGAGGGGG
Organism: Tanacetum coccineum; assembly: GCA_026074375.1. Lineage (NCBI taxonomy): Eukaryota > Viridiplantae > Streptophyta > Magnoliopsida > Asterales > Asteraceae > Tanacetum > Tanacetum coccineum. Next base: position 3,412 of record BQNB010026890.1, on the reverse strand, counting down.
GGATTTGTTGGTGATTTTAGTGTTATTGATGGCCATTTAGGTAATGATGATTTACTAGAGACCGATGAGATTTCATATTTGGCTTGGATACGAGTTAGGGAAGTGTGGAGTGCGCACTTGTTAAGCTAATATGAACTCGACCATGACAGAAAAGCAGGAGAGTATGTGTTAATGTTGCTCAGCTATAGTTAGTACTGCTCAGCTATAGTTAGTACTGTTATATGTTAATGCTGCTCAGCTATAGTTACTACTGCTAGCATTAGTTAGTACTACTAGCATTAGTTAGTATTGCCAGCTTTAGTTAGTACTGCTAGTATTAGTTAGTACTGCTAAGTATAAAGTTAGTGCTACTAGTATTAGTTAGTGCTGCTAGTACAAAGTAGTTACTATTGCTAATGTTGTAGTTAGTGTTGCTCATGGTTAAGATTGCTTAGTTGAAGTTAATGCTGCTGGAACTTAAATCTGTTTGTGAAGAAGTTCCAAACGGTTTTAACTAAACCAACATAACTGTTGGGGAACAGTTATACAACTGTTGGATATCAACCTCTTTTAACTGTCTAAAACTTCTTATATAAAGAGAGGTGGTCTGGTCTTAGAATGATACATGAAAAACATATACAATTCCTTCATTGTTCTTGATTTGTGATTCTTGTGCCTAGAACACAAAGTGTCATTCTCTTTGTATTATCCCGATTAAGATTTCGTGCAACCCAGGCATCTTATAGGGTCGAAATACTTAATACGGAAAGTGAACTCTACACGATACAACGGAGATATCCAAGATCATCACACACACCCCAATATATAATACATATTCGAATGAATATGTGGCAGGGGTCGGGTTTGATTGACGAAGAATAAGTACTCGTATGTTACACCATTAAAAGTCAAATTTTATAACAGAGGCAATTTGATTATGTTCGTTCTACTTCATTTTCTTGGCTCCATAATAGAGGCAATTTGATTTTATCATGGACGGATTGACTGAAGTCCCCTCTAATGTCCGTGTGTTTGGACAATGGTTGAATGCTTTGTTTCAGAAGGCTGCTTTCTTGCCCCGCTTTCTTTCTCGGGGCTTGTTTAGGGTTTCTTTAAAAACCACCTCGGAGTGAAAACCGGTAGCTCGGCCTCCGTGGTGGGGGGTTTTTCTTTTGACGAAGTGAAAACTGAATGTTCAGCCTCCGTTTCAAAAGTTTTTTCATCCCTTTAGTTTCCCTCGCAGTTAAAGTCCCGGGTTGCATCTTTATGCTTTTAGTTTTTGTAATTCATATGTACTTTTAAGTCTCTAGCTCCTTGCTAGACTCCTTTTTCAATATATTATCAGCCGTTAAAAATATATATATATATATCTATAACTTATATATGGGGCTAACTATGACTGGATTAATATGAAATAGTGACTCAACGCCACCTCAACGATGACATGGACACCCAATATGCATTAAATTTCGAAATTGTTTTAAAAAGTATGTCCCTTGCAAGATTCGAACCTATAATCTATGATTTAGACCCATTTAGTTAAACCAACTCAGCTAGCAGTCGATTTGTGTTTTGATATGAAAAACACAATTAATATCTTCTAAAAAAAGGAGAGTGTTATCTGTTAGTATGTTTAGATTTTTTAAAATATATCAAGATATACTCAAAAAAATATATATGCAAATCAATATACGTGACTTTTTAACACATAGGAACCCTAATACCCAAAACCATTTTCTTAATCACCACAAACCCTAATATCATTCATTTGCCCACTTTTTGGATTCACCTGGAAGATGTTGTTCATCCTGGTAAGAAATATTCATGTACAAATTGAACTCTATGTGACTTTGCATTCATTATAATGGCGTGGGATATGATATAGACCTTCTTATTTTGTTTACTTTATTCTTACTTTTGTAAATCTAGCCATCACATGATTATGTTATAGACGTGTTTATTTTGTATAGCGAGCTATGAGGACAAAAAGTCATCAGTTATTTACGTAGCTGAGAGACACAGAGAGAGACCATCATGTAGCTATTGATTTAATTGTCCAACATATTCAGACAAAACAATCCAATATGATCTTTGTAATGTATCCTAATTTATATTGGCGTCATCCAGATTTGGAATCATATTCGTTGCATCTGTTTAATATTCCTTATGTTGTTTAATATCCCATTGTTGGTTGGTTTTAATTTGCGGATCGTGGCATGCGATACACTTATACTGTGATGTCAAATACAAAAACATGGATTTGTGTGTTTTTATGCTGATCGATTGATTCGGTTGGTGAGTTATTATTTTTTTGATTGAGTCAAAATATCATTTATTCCTATGTTTGTCTTGTATTATGGCATAAGCGCCATCTGTGGCTCCTTAATCAGGTTCGTTTTCATCTGCTTAATCAGGTCATCGAACATGGTTTGGGACATCTACCATTTACTATAAAAGCAGGTGGTAACTCTAACTGGTAAGCCTAGAATGATTTTATTGCATTTTTGTCTTCATTACCTTATTGATGTGGCTCGTGATCAAGGATTTCAGGTATTTGTTGCTCTTACCCCCAATATTGTTAAGTGTCTTAGATTTTAAATGGATAGACATCTTAGAATGATTTTATTGCATGAGCACAACGTGATAGCATTTACATATAGAAGGAATGAGAAGCTTGTCAACTGCAAGTTTTGCATCATAAGAAGTCAAAGGTTTTGGTAGGTTGTTACATTTATAATTGTTGCTTACATCTGAATCTGATATTTTGCAATGTCCTCATGAATTCATTTGATGTGTCCTTATGATTTATACCTTTACATCTAAACTCTGATATGATTTTTTGTAGAAGTTAATTATAAAGTTTCTTACTTCTATCTATGAACTTCAGGCAAAGCATGGAGAGAGGATATTATATGGAATTGATGGCATTAATGAAGGAAATAACATTGTTATAGTAATAGCTCTGACCAAATTAATCTTCTATGTTATAGCTACTTCTATGTAATGGCTCTACCTCAGTGCTGATAGTATGTTGAAGGAGAAATTGATAAGTTATCAATTGAGCAAGCTGGAATACCAAAATGTGTTAGTGTACCTGATGGTGCACCCCATAAGGTGTTAAAAAAAGTACTAACATCTAAAAAACAGGTTTATATTCACCCTGATTTATAACTTTACTCTTCCGCAATTATAAAATGCATATTTCCAGAATAATAGTTCACTTTATATAAAACCAGAAAATGTTATTATCATATTTTGATCTTTTTCATTTGTGATCCAACACAAAAAATTTAAACATTGGATTTTAAATGTTGCTAACGACCTAATGTTTGTAAAATGTTGAGTTTGAAGGTTTTTTTTCCAGCAAGCACTTATGTATAGAATGGCCAATGGCTCTGGGTATACAAGTAAGAAATATGGAGACTTAGGATGA
>BQNB010026889.1:0-57264 GCA_026074375.1 Tanacetum coccineum | reverse complement strand
AAGTCAAGAAAAACACTTTCTCTCTTCTCCTACCTTCTATAGCAATCGGTACATGATGCGGTTTAGAAAAATGAAAAGTCACAATAAATTTCTTGTTTGACAATAAATTGTGATTAAGAAAGTATTTAATTTCTAATCGGTTATAAATTTAGGAAAAATGCAAGGTTTCTAGTTTTTCTATAAATATTAGGTATTTTCTTTGTATTGAGATATATCTTTATCTTTGAGTTTGATAATAAAAAGCTTTTGCTTTATTCTTGGCGGTTTTTGCTAAGATTCTCTTAATAATCGGTATTCGTTTGAATCAACGGTTGTTGGAGTTTGCCTGATTATCGGTATTCTTTTGAATCAACGATAGTTGGAAGATTGTTTCTGGTATTCGTGTGAATCAACAGATCCAATTTTGTTATTTCGTTATCTTCACTACATCAGTTGGTATCAAGAGCCGAAGTTCCTGATTAAGATGTTTCCAAGGAGAAGTGAAGGCGAAGAGTTAGAATATCCGTTCTCTGAGGGTGATGGTTCATCTTCTGATGAATGGAGAGATTATGGTATGGCTGGTGACGATTATGAAGGGCCTCCAATATTTGATGACGATCAATATGAAGAAGAATCGATGTCGGTTTATGATACCGATATCGAAGATGTCATTGAGGAAGAAGAAGGATTTATCGAGAAAGGAGGATTTTGTAGGAAAGAAGACAACATCGAAGACGTCGTCGTTGTGGCTAATGATCTTTGTTCTTCAGTGATCCAAACTACTTTAAATGTTGATTTTGAGGAAGACATCAATACAAAATCACATGAGTTGGTGTCGTTTGCAAAAAATATTATTATCAAGGTTAGCCAAGGTTCGTTTAAATTTCTGATTCGTAAAAAATATTGGTATTTGAAAGTTACACCAATGGTCGATAAGTTCGGTTTTAAGACGATCAAGGTTCGAGGTCGAGTCATTATAAAGAAAATGAATTTAATGCAAGGGATACAAATTTGGATGCTACGAGTACAAGGGACGAGTGAGGCAAACTCGAGGACGAGTTTTTTTAAGTGGGGGAGAATGATGCGGTTTAGGAAAATGGAAAGTCACAATAAATTTCTTGTTTGACAATAAATTGTGATTAGTAAAGTATTAATTTTGTAATTAGTTATAAATTTAGGGAAAATGAAAGGTCTTTAGGTTTCCTATATATATTTGATATTTTCTTTGTAATGGGAAGATATCTTTGAGTTTTGATAATAAAAGCTTTTGCTTTGTTCTTGGCGGTTTGCTAAGATTCTCTTAATAATCGGTATTCGTTTTAATCAACGGTTGTTGGAGTTTGCCTGATTATCGGTATTCTTTTGAATCAACGATAGTTGGAAGATTGTTTCTGGTATTCGTGTGAATCAACAGATCCAATTTGTGTTATCTCGTTTTTTTTTGCTACATCAGTGGATTACCACCAGCATCACCACCGTGTGATCTAGGAGCTACACACGCCATCTGTAAAATAACAAGTACAAGAACACACAATTTCGTGGACCAATTAATGCTAATACACAAATTCATATAAATATACACATTTTAACATATAAAAACAATTCCACTCAAATAAAAATTACACATTTAAACATATAAAAACAATTCCATTCAAATACAAAATTACACATTTAAACATATAAAAACAATTCCATTGAAAGAAAAATTACACATTTAAGCATATAATAAGTGTTTCATTCAAACTACATCTTAAGATCAATTGTCATCGTCAGAATCATCGCTAGATAAAACTTCTTCAACATTAGTACTAGGGTTCACTTCATCATCATCAGACACTACAACATCATCATCATCAAGGACATGTGCAACGACATCATCTTCATTATTAATAAAATCAGCATTGTCTTCATTAGCATTAGCATTGTCATCATTAACTGGTGGGGCGTCCACTTCTGTCGATTGAGCATTTATACTCAAATCCGTATGCTCCAAATTAGTCAAACCAACAGACAGTGTAACATGTGATGAACTGCTACCATGTATAACATCTTGATCGGACTCTGCCACATCTCGATGATAAACATGTTCGACGACCTTCCAACCACGTGGTTGTCTAGCAAGGTCTTGAAGGTAGAATACTTGTGTTACTTGTGTCGCAAGAATGTATTGGTTATTTCTGTGAAATTCCCTATCAGTCAAAATATGATGTATGCCCTGGTCAATGTAAGAACGTCTGTTGCGTGTCGTATGGTTCTTAGGGTTAATGGTGTCAAACCATTTACATCGAAACAAGACAACCTTACGGTTGCCGATATAAGTGAGCTCCAGAATTTCTTCGAGTTGACCATAATACATCTCGCCATCAAGCCCTAGTGTTGAAACTCCGCTGCATTGAGTGGTATGAAGTATATCGCGTTCATGTACCACAAACTTCACACCGTTAACTATGCAAGCGGGGTATGTACATGTACTAATAGGTCCACATGCCAAAGAGAATAACTCTTCACTACAGCCGTCGTTCACTTTTTTTTCACGAATCTACGAAAGAGATGAAAACAGATTTAGATGAGCAAATAACTCCAAGGTAATATATCTAATGTATTTACCTTGTGATTAAACCACGCGGGAAAATTCGTTTCCACGTTATCAGGCGATTTTCTGCAAAAAGTTCATGATATTAGGATAAGTCATCGAGAAAGAAGATTTTTCAAAATAAAAAAAGGAAGAAACATACTCTCTGTAAGCCAAGATGTCTGCGTCGACTTCAGGACTGTTGTTAAGTACAAACCATACAACTGCCTGCCTAACATCTGTAGTCAGCCGAGTTGCTTTCATTCTACCCGTCAGTTTGCATGCGGACCGGAACACCTGGAATTTATTTGGTTCTTCTTCAGGCAAACCGTCGTCATTTCTGCCAAGACGATTAAATCTCGTCTCGACATCATCCTTAAGATAACGCGAACAAAAAGTTAATGCTTCTTCTGCAACATAACCCTCCGCAATAGAACCTTCAGGTTTTGCTTTATTTCGGACATAATTCTTTAGCTTCTTCATGTATCTTTCAAATGGAAACATCCACCTGTAGCGAATAGGGCCACCTAGAATAGCCTCATCGGGTAAATGTATAGCCACGTGAATCATTATGTCAAAAAAAGCAGGAGGAAAAATTTGCTCTAACTCAATCAAGATACTGATCGATTGTTTTTTAGCTTCTGACATGTCCTGCTGCATCAAAGTTCGAGCACAAAGCTGCTTAAAGAATAAGCAAAACTCGATTATAGGAGCTGCAATGCTTTTGGGCAAGTATTGTTGTACTCCATAAGGAAGTAACCGATGCATCATTATATGACAGTCATGAGATTTCATGCCCGTTATATTGTTATCATCAGCCGTCACTTTTTGCTTGAAGTTGGATCCAAACCCATCAGGTAGTCTAACTCCTTTGATGAATTTACAAAAACGTTTTCTGCCTTCTGTGGTGAAAGAGTAGACTAATCGAAAGTTAAACGAAGCTACTTGTAAAGATCATTTCCCGTTACCATTCATGGACCAAATGTTAGAGAACGATTAGCCGACACAATGCATTTTATCTGTTTTTAAGATGGTTTTTTCAGGGTATTTTCAAATCCCAATTGATCCTAAAGATCAAGAGAAAACTACTTTTACGTGCCCATACGGAACTTTCGCGTACCGTCGTATGCCATTCGGTTTGTGCAATGCACCCGAGAAACTTTCACTTGTATGATATGCCATTTTTTTCACTGAGACATGATAGAAAAAAAAAACTATGGAAGTCTTTATGGATGATTTTTTTTTCAGTATTCTGGAGATTTCTTTTTTCCTCGTAGCCTTGCCAGAATTAGTACCAAAATGCTCAAAACTGTTTTAAGACACCAAATTAAGCACTAAATTGGGAATAGTAGCCATTTCAAGGTTTAAAAAAGGCATTGTTTTAGGACATAAGATCTCTAGAAAAGGAATTGAAGTCGATAAAGCCAAAGTTGATGTAATTTCTAAACTTCCTCACCCAACGACCATTAAAGGAATCAGAAGTTTTCTCGGGCATGCTGGATTCTATCGAAGATTTATCAAAGACTTTTCCAAAATCTCTCGACCTATGACACATCTCTTAGAAAGAACACTCCTTTCATTTTCGGAAAAGAATGCCCATTTCTTTCCTTTCAACAATGGAAAAAGAAGCTAAAACCGAACCTCAATTCCATTGCTCCGAATTGGGACCAACCTTAGAAATCATCATGTGCGATGCATAATTATTCAATGGTTACGGTCTTAAAGGACAAAAGAATTGAAAGTGTTTTCGAACCATTCTTTATGCAAGGTAAGACCATACGAATAAGGATCAAACTACACAACAACGTAAAAAGAATGCTTCAGTTGTTTACGCGGTTGAGGAAGTTAGAAGCATCATATCAAATCATGACAAGGGTGTTGTTTATCACAGACCATCCGCATCGAAATACATTTTCAACAATAAAGAAACGCCAAAGCTACGATTGTTACATGGGTCTTGCTTGCATCTTCAGAATTTGATTTCAAAGTTATCGATACCAAGGGAGCTAAAAACTATGTAGCCGATCATCTATCTCGTCTTGAAAACCCGTATGAGAATGTTTTTGATCCTAAAGAAATTAATGAAACTTTTCCTCTTGAAACGTTGAATACGGTGACTTCTCATGATGACCAAAATATCCCGTGGTTTGCCGATATAGCAAATTACCACGCGGGGAATTTTCTAATCAAAGGAATGTCAACCCAACAAAAGAGGAAGTTTTTCAAGGATATAAAGCATTACTTTTGGGATGATCCTTTTCTTTTTCGAACATGTGCGGATCAAATCATCCGTAGATGTGTATTTGGCCAAGAAGCTCTTGAAATCCTCAAGGCTTGCCATGAAGGACCCACCGGGGGCCATCACAGTGCCAATATCACCGCTCGGAAAGTATTTGATGCCGGTTTCTTTTGGCCTACGATTTATAAGGATGCCTACGAATTGATCAAATCTTGTGATGCATGTCAAAGACAAGGCAAATCGCTCAACTTTGAAGAATGCCTCAAAAATGCAAATTCCAGGAGGTTTGGTGAAATTCTTTGATGTATCGTGGTAGTCCGATTTTAATGTACCTTTTCCATCGTCTAGAGGAAACAACTATATTCGATAGCCGTCTAATATCTTTCCAAATGGGTTTAAGCGACAAGCGCTCCCCCACCAACGATGCTAAGAGTAGTTGTTAAGATTCTTAAAATCCTTTTTTCTCATCCCGATTCGGTCTCCTAGAGCAATCATAAAGCTATCGAAATTACCTATTTTTGTTAACGATAAGTTTGCAAAAGTCATGTCAAAATATGGTGTCACCCATCGTCTTTCGACTCCTTACCACCCTCAAACGAGTGGTCAAGTTGAAGTCACGAATCGAGGTCTCAAAAGAATTTTGGAGAGAACGGTAGGAGAAAACCGTGCCTCATGGTCCGACAAACTAGATGATGCATTATGGGCTTTTAGGACCGCTTACAAGACTTCAATTGGATACACTCCGTACAAGTTAGAGTTTATGCAAAGCGGTCACTTACCAATCGAATTAGAACAACAAAGCATATTTGGGCTTCTTAAGCATGCCAACTTTGTTTAAAGACCGCGTGCGATCAATCGAAAGCTTATACAAACTCAATAACTTTAGCGAGCTTCTGATAAGCATACGATAATAAACGCTGAATCTACGAATGGAGAAGACAAAGAAGCTACACGATTCCAAGATAAAGAACCGAATCTTCAATGTTGGTGATCAAGTCTTGCTTTTCAACTCCCGATTAAAGATTTTCTCCGGAAAGCTCAAATCCCGATGGTCCGGACCTTTCACAATCACCGAAGTTTATCCTTATGGCACTGCCAAATTGTCTCATGCCGATGGTTCAAATTTCAAAGTCAATTGCCACCGTCTTAAGCATTACTATGGAGGGGATACACCACCATTGGTTATCCCGGATCTCCAGACTTTCCCTAAGGACAACTAAATTCAGGGATCGAGTCAAGCTTACGACTCGGTGAACAAAACAAGCCGCTTCGTGGGAGTTTACCCCATGCTTATCCTTTCTATTTTCTTTCTATTTTCTATTATCCAATGTGTTGTGAGAGGCTTGTACTCTTTCCGATTTCTCGATGTTTGTTGCTTGTTTGTTGTGATTTTTGTAGGATCAACTCAACAATTTCTGAAGACTCTCGTGTCCGGTTGATTTTTCCCGTTCTACTCGAAATTCTCATCCTTTGTGTGAAATTAGTTTAGGGAGATCTGATATCCTTTCATCATAATCGATTAACGTTTATCTTTGCATAATTCATAAACGGCTTAGATTTTCGTAGAGATCTGACTTTAAACATTGAGGACAATGTTTCGTTTTAGTTTGGGGAAGGGAATCTATCGATTTGATGTTGCTTGCTTATTGTTTTGTTCTCACGTACCCGTTTTCCCACAAAAATAGCAAAAATTTTAAATTTTTAAGAAAGTTGAATATAAAAAAAAAGTGTTAAGACACAAATGTAGGTTTTCCGTTGGTAAAAATGAGAAGTAATTTTTGACCCGATCGTACGTGTTGTACACCGATCGAACGTGTAGAGTTCTAGCTTTCTCCCCATATAACTTTAATGACGATAGTATTTGCTAGTCTCATTAGACTTTAAACATGCTAGACTTGAATCATTAGTAAATGAAGACTTGTGCTAATCTCAAAGTATATATAAATATTCCAAGTTGGATTATAAATATAGGCTAAGTAATTGCGACTTTCATTGCAAAGAATAAGAGATGATAGTGTTAGTTACAGAATCTAGGAAGCAAAAACAAAGTTAATATTTTGGAAGCTTAAAGGCTTATAAAGAATAACTTGTAGGTTTTTCTTTCCCCCGCCGTCTAAAATGATTAAATAATACGGTGTTTCTCTTAATGTTTCACAAATTAGAGTTTTACTCATAAAAGTCAAGATCAACATAATTATAGAAAAAGCTTTATCTGATGAAGTCGACATCATTTGTAAATAAGAATTTAGTTCAAGTTTTATACTTTGGTTATCTAAAACGAAAAATTTTCTATTTGCAAAAATCATGAGTTGAATTTGAAAAAAATAAAAAAAAAAAAATGAAAATGAAGCTTGTGAATAAAATGATCTAAGTTATAAATCCTTCGTAATATACAAACTCCATCGCAATAAAAGTACATGGGCAGTTTGTCGGTTACGCTCACCGAGAGTATGACACGAAAGCATGGGTGGAGGAAGTATATTTTAAGGGAGTGGTATCGATACTAAGTACAACACGAGCTCTTGTCGGGAGAGTGGCCGATGTGTCATTGAAAGAAAAGTGATACAGATTCTAGCCTAAAAATGTAAATAGAAAATAATAATGTGCAGAATTAGAAAATAAATAGTAACAAGTTTCATTTTCTAAACCCAAGGTATTCTTATGAGCTAAGGATTCAAAAGTCTACAAGGCTTATTCATCTGAACAGTTCTTTCGCGAATCGATTAGTATTCTCCGAATGGGGTGGTCAAATAGCCTTAGCACTTACCCGATGACGTGGGCATTGCTAGAGAAAAAGTCATTCCATGGTACAATGAACCAACTATGTCTTAGCTAAGGAGGTTGTTTTGTTTGCTTAGAGATGTGATCTGTAAGTGATAACATATTTGCCCAAAAGCCCATGTGTAAAGCTGTCCCCCCCCCCCGGAATTTCATGATCTAAATATTAGATTAATGGTTTAAAAATTAGAGCACACACCTTTAATATATGATTTATATCGGGAAGAGGAATTCACAAGTTGTAATTATAAGTAGTCTTATCATCTTGGCTCGTAATCAACGGTGCTCTTATTTTTAAGCTTAGCATGGGAAAACTGAAAAATAGGGGATGATGAAGTTATCTTTTAGACACTTAATTGTGCTTTTTTGTCCTATGAACCTAAAAAGTTACCAATGAGGTAATGAAAACAATACATTATGTCAACACAAATAAGTTGTAGTATAGGTAGTTAATTATTCAGAAAAATCAGAAAAAAGATAAAAAAATCTTGAAAATGGGAAGTTCGTAGTTGTTTTATAACTGTGATCTCTTTATCTCTCTCATCAAAAAATCTTTTCTACTTTTCATAGGTTTAGATTGGGGAAGTTTCGAGGTATTGGTTATAAGGCATGTGATATTGCGTGAGGACACGCAATCGTTTAGTTTGGGGAATTTTTTTAAAAAGTGTAGAATACACATAATCCTTTGTACCTAAAATAACCCAATTTAAACCACAAAACAGACTAAAAACCAGCAAAAAAATGAATGCTAATATTTGTGTTTTGTGTGTGCAGGTACGGATAAATCAAAAATCACATGAAAACAGTCAAAAATAAGTAAACACGGACACGAGAATCAAAAGAGTACAAAAAGAAGCCAAAGAATCAAAGCCGAAGCCAGAAAAGTCAAGCCTCAGTCAAATCCAGTCAAAGAAAAGTCAAACATTGGTCAACAAAAGTCAACAAGAACCAAAATATTCCACTTAAGCCCCTCAACTTTCAGAAACATTCATAAATGGTCCCTAAACCCAAATGGGCCTCACCCGAAAACCCTAAGCCCAAAAAGCCCAACCCGGCCCAAGTATCTTAGCCCATTTCCTTTTATAACAACCACAAGGACCATTCTTGTAATTTCGAAAACTTGTTTTTACTCTACAATATGGTAAAAGAAAGAGAGGGACTGAAGTTGCCATTTCCCAAAAGTTCAAAATGAATTTACCCTTTTCAGTTAGAAAAAGGGCGGGTAAAATCGTGTTACTATTCATCGTCTCTCCCACCATTCACCTTAGTCAAAACAAGGGGCAATTAAGAATTAAAGGGCCCATTAGTCAATTCATGAGCTCCCTAATACAAATGAAGGGTCAAATCAGTCAAATCAAGGGGTTACTTATCCTCACTCAAGCTCACCTCACACGTCAGCAATGGTGAAAGCACAAGATTAGTGGGTATTTGTACCATTTCCTCTCAGAAAAGAAGCACAAGTGAGCCTCAAACGGATTGCCACGTTGGCAATCCGTGTGAGGTCACTTAGTGATCCAATGGCCAAAAACAAAGATCAAAAATGAAAGAAAGATCAAAGGTGGATGACTGATGAAGGCAAGGGGCTAGAAGGTTCTTTGTTCAGCTATAAATAGCCCTCAACAGTTCACACACACGACACAATTTTTCACCTAGTTAGTTTTTAGCTTAATTCTATTTTTAGCTTATTGTTATTTTTAATCAGTTGTAATTTCCTTTTAAGAGTAATGTAATTCAGTTTTTATTAGTAAAAGTTAGATTTAAATTGTCATAAGCTCTAATTTCATTTCTAAATTTTTCTCACTTTTACTCATAAAACCTCAATAAGCTTTCAATAAGCTCATTAGCTCTCATGAGTCTCTAAGCTCATGAATGAGCTCAATTTGGATTTAAACTTACTTAAATGCATTAAAACTGTTAATTACCTTTACTAAATTTGAATATAAGCTTTGGAAGGGGAGTTAACAAAGGATGAACTCCCATGGATTTATTACCCTAGCTTATTAATAAGCTAGGGAGCTTGTAGCCTGCTCGTAATTGAGTCCTCTTAGTTTAGCTAGAGGAATCTAAGAAGTTTCTCCTTTCCTTTTTCTCTCATATCAGTTTAAACTGCTTATTCAGCTTATATGGCTAATATTGCTTACTTGCTTATTCTTCTTTGTTTATTAGTACTTATTTTTGGTTTAGTGTTGAGCTTAATAACTAGATGTTCATCTATTTTTAGCTATGTTGATAGTTTAGATCTTGTTTTTAATATATTTGTCCATAAAAGCTTAAAAAACCAAAATATAGTTGGAATAGATTATAGATCTTTAGATTTTTGGCTTAATCATATTTTAAAAAAAAAATTGTGTTTAATCAAGTAGTTATAAGCTGTTAGTTATCTGGTATTAAAACTTTGTTAAGAGGATTCTCATTTTAAGCTTTTCTCAAAACTGTCAAGTTCTAAAAGGGGTGTTTGGATTAAGCTATTTTGACCATCTAAAGTTAAAAGTTTTTGGGCAAACCTTTTTAGACAGCTTTGAAGTTAGTTAAGAACAATAGGAAATAAGTTTTTATAAGTTAGATTTGGAAAATTAGAGAATTTGAGCTTATATTAAGTGTGCCAGCACCAGGGGAATTTTCTTTGAGTTTCACTTGTGCAAACTTTGATCTAAGCCCTCCAAGGCTTAGATCTTGCTTGCATTTTTTACTTGTAACACCTCTATCTGATGTGTCTAAGTGGCAGGTTTACCTAGTGTAACCTGCTCTAATTAGAGTGCAACTTGTGCAAAGTGCACTCATCTAACATAAATATACTGTCACTTTTAGCCTAGTTTTTAGTTAAGTATAAGTAGGTCTTAGATTCTTAAATCCAAGTAGGCTTAAGTCTAGGTATAGCTTAATATAGATTAGGTCTTAAATTTCACTTTCTAGCTTATTTACCTAGTTTAATTTAACTGTCAAAAGTCATAAAAGCCAAAAACAGTAGCTAATAGATGATAGCTTTTAGATTTGAATTCTAGTTTATAGAGTTAGATTTTATTGTTTAAATTAGAAGTTGTTATTAATTTATAAGTCTGATAAGCTCGGTTTTTCTAATTTGGCCTTTAGCATTTAGCTTTTCTAAAATTTTAGCATTTTGATTATTTTCCTGAGTAAGACCTTTTCAAGTCATCGACAAACTTTCAGTGATCTTTAAGTGTTCCTAGCTCTATTTTCTTTTCATTTTTAGAGTAAGCAACTTATAAGCTATCTAGATCACTTTTCCTTTTTAAATTTAAGCTTAAATTGAGCTTTTTATAGCTACTTAAGTGAGAATAAGCCCAAAACCTAACTCACTGTGACAGCAGCTTTGATAAGCTGTTTTAGAGCTTATTATTAAATTTCAGCTTATGTTTCCCTTATTAAAGTTGTTTAGATTTGTGTCCTCTTTAAGTTCCAAGTTTTAGTTTTTCATAAAAGTCAAAAAAAATAAAAAATAGCAAAAAGGGGTTGCCCACACTCGAACCCACGACCTCTCAGTTATAAGCCCAACGTGTTAACCATTTGCTTCAATAGCTCATCCAGTATTTCTTCCCCACATTTAATACTAGTACACGTTTTAATTTCCCCTTTTCTATAATAAGCCGTAGCATAATAAGCTCATTTGAGGGCTTATTCGTTAAGCAATTTGGTTTTTCTTATTTTTCTTGTATTCCTGTTAGTGTTTAGGATTTTCCCTGAATTTTATAGATTTTTCCAGCTTTTATTTTATTTTTAATCAATTTTCGAAGTTTGAAAATCCTATAAAATCAATAAAAATAGAAAAAAGTTTCAGAAAAAATACAAAAATATATTTTCATTTATAAAAAAGTAGCTTTAGGTTTTACATCCATTAAAATTCATTTTTAGACTTTTTTAGATCTTAAATTTCATATATTTGAGCTTTTATTTTAATTTTACGATATATAAATTTTAATAATAAAAATAGTTAAAAATAGTTTTCTTGCTTTTATAATATTTCCAACTTTTCTATAAAGCTATTAAAAATCATTTTTCCAAATTTTTAGTACTTAATTTGCTATTTTCTAGGATTTAATTAGATTAAAATAGTTTTTAATTCATATTAAATTCAAAAATAATCAAAAAAATGTTTTTTTTCTTTTTCCTAAAATTTTATTTTGTCCTATCTTAGGTTTAGAATTTTAGTTTACATTTTTAGGGGTTAAATTTAGTTTACTTGCTTAATTGTCACGTTTTAGTTGTTTCCCGTATTAGTTTAATTGTTTAATTGTTTTTAATTGTCCATTTTAATTGTTGCTTTAGATTAACGACAGATCATTCTCAATGCTTATTCAAATCGTAATCCAAGCTTAAACAAGGTTTCAATTTCACTAGTCGTTGGGGAAACGACCCGGGTGATCATATTTTCCCGGTTAAATATACGTATTATATATTATATTATATATTTTTGAGAGTGAATTTTCCTTAGGGAATTTTCTTAATTGCTCTTGTAGAATATTATTTTGTGATATATTTTAGGTATATAAAACTGTAACCATATTCCGTGAAGCTCTCGGGGTAATTCCAGTTTATATGCCACCGGACCCACTCTTGATAAAATCTTGAATGGTCCAATATAACGGGGACTTAATTTCCCACGTTTTCCAAATCAAACAACACCTTTCCACGGTGATACTTTGAGCATAACTTTGTCACCCACTTCAAACTCCAAAGGTTTACGTCTCACATCCGCATAACTTTTCTATCTACTACGAGTAGCCAATAATCGGTTCTTGATTTGCATAATCATCCATCTTTCGTTTCGCCATCATTTCTGTCCCGTGAGTCGGGCATCTTGCTCCAACCTCACTCCAGATACAGTGACTTCCTTTTCCTTTCCGATAGAGCTTTTGAAGTGTGCGGGCTTTAATACTAAGCGTGATACTATATTCTATATAATTCGGGAAACCAAAGGGTAAGTTCTTACCCAAGCCACTACCAAAGTCAATCACGCAAGCAACAGCACAATGTCATTCCAATGTCTGTATCGTTCTTATCACTCTGACCATCAATTTCAGATGGGTAAGCAGTGCTCATATCTAAAATTCGTTCCCAATGAACTTTTGAAGAGATCTCCAAAACCTTGATGCGAAACGAGGGTCTCGATCTGAAATAATCGACACAGGCACCCCGTGCCTACAAACAATCTCCCCTTCAAATGCAAGTCGAGTAAGCTACCACCTTTTATACATCTCATGTCATAGCATAAAGTGATAGATTTATTAATCGATCAAGCAAATGACCCAAATTGAATCATATCCAGATGGTGTTCTTGGAAGCTTTGTAATGAAATCCCATTATAATTCTTTTTCCCATATTTCCAAACAGGAATTTCCGCTGCTGAGTAATATCCTGGCGCTTTTGGTGTTCTAGCCTTGCTTTAGGCACATGTCAAGCACTTACTGACATATGTCGCAATGTCAGCTTTCATATTCGGCCACCAGTATAACTTCCTCAAATCATGGTACATTTTATCCGACCCAGGATGAATGGAATATTTTGATTTATGAGATTCCAACATGATTAGATCCCTCAATCCTCCAAATAATGGTAACCATACTCGTCCTTTCAGACATTTCGTACCATCGGATCTAACTTCAAATGGCTCCCCTTTGCCAAGAAATCCTTCGGCACCAATATTTTCCTCCTTGCACGCTTCAACTTGTGCATTCCGAATTTGCTCGGGTAAATTGTTATGTACCGTTACCACTAAAGCACGCACTCGAATCGGTTCCTTATCCTTCCTGCTCAACGCATCAGCGACAACATTCGCCTTTCCCGGGTGATAACGAATAACACAATCGTAATCACTCAGAAGTTCAATCCATCTACGCTGCCTCATATTTAGCTCTTTTTGATCCAAAATATATTGTAGGCTTTTGTGATCGGTGTATACCGTACACTTAGTGCCGTACAAATAATGTCTCCATAGTCGAAGAGCAAAAACCACCGCTCCTAATTCCAAGTCATGGGTCGTATAATTTTCTTCATTCTTTCTAAGTTGCCTAGAGGCGTACGCAATCACCTTTTCTCGTTGCATCAAAACAGCTCCAAATCCTCTAAGGGACGCATCGCAATACACAACAAAGTCTTCGCTTCCTTCGGGTAGTGATAATATTGGCGCACTACACAATTTCAGCTTCAATGTTTGAAATGCCTCCTCTTCGTCGTCACCCCACACAAACGGCTTATTTTTCTGAGTGAGTTTAGTTAATGGTTTGGATATTAGAGAAAACTCCTTAATAAACCTTCGATAATAACCTGCCAAACCCAAAAATTGTCGCACTTCCGTTGGTGTAGTCGGTGCAGCCCAATTTTTAATGGCTTCGATCTTCGCAGGATCAACATGAACTCCAAAACGAATTCAATTACAAGGCCAAGGGAATTGCAATGAAATCACCCAAAAATCACATGTTCGAAAACTTAGCGACAACATTTCGCTCCTTAGCAAATGTAAATAGTCATCCAAATGTTCACCATAGTTCTTCTTGTATTTTGGAAAGAAATCATAAATGTCATCAATGAATACAATTACACTTATCAAGATATAGCTTTGCTCACGCGATTCAATCAAATCCATGAATAGCTGCAGGTGCAGTTATCGATGTCCAAAAGCGATTACTTGAAACTCATAATGTCCAAAACGATTCTAAACGAAGTAATTGGCATGTCTTTTCCTCGGCGGATACGAAGTTGATGATAACCATACCGTAGATCAATCTTTAAATAAACATTAGAACCTTGCAGCTGATCAAATTAATCACATTGCTCGTAATGGATATCGATTACTTGATACGTCAACTTGTTCATTTCCGGTGATCAAGTGCACATTCGAAACGATCCATCCTTCTCTCACGAACAAGACCTGAGCTCCCCACGGTGACGATCCGTCGAATAAAACCTTTCCTCCGACAACGTCTTGCATTTTTTTTTTTTGTTTCTTAGAAACAACTCCTTCCACCTATCGGATGGTGCTAAAACGATAAGCGCACAACGCCACAGGTACATCACCGGGAATAAGAGCAACAACGAATTCACTTGCCTGGGTGCGGACGTCCAGGGTAATTCCTTGGGAAATACCATCAGGAAAATCTCGGTAACTGAACAATCATCTAATCGCTTCTCCTTGATTCTGCTCATTACTTGAGCAAATAATACTCAATAACGCCATCTCGATATATATTCGAGCCTTAATGCCAGAAACGATCTTCAAATCTTCAATCGGGAATTATTTCTATCGCCTTCGATAACCAACGTCTTACCCTCCAGGGGAATCCTAACCTTTTTCTCTCCACACAAAATAGCGGCATCATATCGTGATAACCAATCCATCCCAATAATGATATCAAAACTTCCTAGTTCTATTACCATTAAATCGATTGGAAAAGAACGGTTTAAAAGATTAAGTGTACACCCTATTAACACATTATTGGTACTTACTACTTTTCCATCGGCCAATTCGACTTCATAGCAAGTATCTAACTCAACTGGTTCAATATCAATAAGGGTACTAAAATTTGTAGACACAAAACTTTTATCGGCACCCGAATCAAATAAAGCAGTAGCATATCGATTGTTGAGTAAGAATGTACCAGTAACGACTTTCGGATCTTGCTGAGCATCCACAACTCCCAACTTGTAAGCAGCTCCATGGTTATTTCCACCTTGTCCATTCTTTTTCAACTTAGGGCAATCTCTCTTTCGGTGACCCTTTTCATTGCAATTGAAACAAATCACATCTTTTCTGTCGAGGCTCCAACAAGCAGCAGTCTTGTGCCCCAACTTACCACACTTACCACATTTCCAACAATCCCCAGCATGCTTCTTATTCTTGCACTTTGGACAAACTTCGTTGTCATTCGGTGCAGCATTGGTCATAGCTCTAACATTAGCCATTCTTTGGTTTGGCGATGATTGTAATCGCGTCGGTTGTCACCACGACAACCACGATCTCCTTTACCATTCCTATTTTCACCCTCCGAAACCTCATCAGTCTTTTCTTATATTATTTGTCCCATGAGCTGATAAGCCATACGGACAGCCTCATCAATATCAGCAGGCTTCGACGATGTCACAACACCACCTATATTCTTCGACAACCCACAAATATACTGCTCTACTTTCACCTGCTCAGGCTCCACCATTCTAGGATACAACAAGGCCAATTCATGGAATCGGTTTGTATACCCATCAATATCTATCCCTTTTAACTTCAAGTTGTACAATTCTTGCTCCAACCTTTGCAACATACTTCAAGGACAAAATTCCTTGGTCATCTACTTTCTCACCTCAGTCTATGGAGTACCATTAGTAGCATCAATACCCATGGAAGCAATTCTTCCATTCCACCAAGTCAATGCACGACCTTAGAGAGTAGCAGTTGCAAATTTCACCTTATCCCTTTCCTTGCAATCACTAATTCGAAACACATATTCTAGTTTCTCAAACCACTGACATAATCCCACGGCACCCTCGGTGCCTTTAAAAGGGTGTGGGTCACACTTCATGAATGTTATGTAAGTACACCCAGTAATTTCGAGCGTTGCCAGTCCGGCACCACCAAATCTAGCACCACCGGCTTCAGCACCACCGACTCCAACACCACCGGCTCCAACATCATCGGTAAAATAGCAGCATCATATCTTGATAACCAATCCATCCCAATAATGATGTCAAAACTTCCCAGTTCTATTACCATCAAATCGATTGGAAAAGAATGGTTTAAAAGGTTAAGTGCACATCCTATTAATACATTATTGGTACTTACTACTTTTCCGTCGGCCAGTTCGACTTCATAGCTAGTATCTAACTCAACCGGTTTAATATCAATAAGGGTACTAAAATTTGTAGATACAAAACTTTTATCGGCACCCGAATCAAATAAAGCATTAGCATATCGGTTGTTAAGTAAGAACGTACCAGTAACGACTTTCGGATCTTGCTGAGCATCCACAGCTCCTAACTTGTAAACAGCTCCACGATTATTTCCATCCTGACCATTCCTTCTCAATGTAGGGCAATCTCTCTTTAGGTGACCCTTTTGATTTGCAATTGAAACAAGTCACTTTCTCTTGTCAAAGGCACCTACAAGCAGCAGTCTTGTGCCCTAACTTACCATACTTACCGCACTTCCAGCAATCCCCATTATGCTTCTTGTTCTTGCATTTCGGACAAACCTCGTTGTCATTTGATACAGCATTGGTCATGGCTCCAGCATTAGCCCTTCTTTGGTTTTGTCGGTTGTTGTAGTCGAGGTCGGTTGTCACACGGACCACAAGCGATCTCTTCCCCTTTCTCTTTCACCCTCATGAACCTCATCAGTTTTATCTTGGATTATTTGTCCCATAAGCTGATAAGCCATACGGACAACATGATCAATAGTAGCTGGTTGCGACGAGGTCACATCACCACGTATGTTCTTCGATAATCCACGAATGTATTGCTCCACCTTCACCTGCTCAGGCTCCACCATTCTAGGACACAACAAGGCCAGTTCATGGAATCGGTTTGTATATCCATCAATGTCAGTCCCTTTTAGTTTCAAATTGTACAGTTCTTGCTCTAGTCTTTGCACACAACTGCGAGGACAAAACTCCTCGGTCATCCATTTCCTTACTTCAGCCCATGGAGTACCATTAGCAGCATCAATACCCATGGAAGCAGTTCTTCCATTCACAAGATCAACGCACGACCTTAAAGGTGGCGCGGTGCAATTTCACCTTATCCTTTTCCTTCCAGTAACTTATTCGAAACACAGATCCCAATTTCTCAAACCATCTGACACAAACCACGGCACCTTCAGTGCTTTAAAAGTGTGTGGATTACACTTCCTGTAGGTCATGTAAGTGTCACTATAACTTTAGCTTCCACTGGTTGGAACCACAATTCCAGCACCATCGGCTCCAGTGCCACCGGCTCCAGCACCACCGGCTCCATCACTACCGGCTCCAGCACCACCGGCTCCAGCACCATCGGCTCCGTCACCACCGGCTCCAGTACCACCGGCTCCTCGATTCATATTTGCCATAAATTCATTCATGGATGTGGTAACTTGGTCTCTAATAATCTTGCGCATACGAGCCTCAGACATAGGTTTTGGCGGCATGATCCTGTTACAACACAAATCAAATCATAATGAGTATTCATTCAATGATTGTATTAAGCAAAAGGAATAATTTTAGAAGGGCAATAAAGAAGGTAACAAACACAAACATAGATTGAAACCAAAGATAGTCATTTCATTAAATCCCAATAAGTTACAAGTTGCATTGTCATACATTACATGTCACCATCTAATGTTATACAACTCCAAAAGACTAGTTCTACTAACTGACATCGCAATTTAGTTAGTGATTTACAAAAGATACTACAAATTGATAAACTAATCTACTAAGAGTCACTAGGTGGTCCTCGTGGCTCAAAAGGTCCATCATCCCTGTTCGACTTCTTTGACTTCTTCCTCGGACGTCCATCATCTTCATCATTAGAGGGCGGCTTAGGAACCGCTCTCTTAAGAACTATCTCCCAATAAAACCTCCTGTTCCAACCAGTGGACTCATGCAACCTCCTCTCTGTATTAGCACAATCCATGTGAGCAATCACTAACTGCATCTCCTTATCCATCAACTTCTTCTTCAAAGTTGCATTTTCCCCACTCTCAAGAATCTTCAATCTCTCAACCACATTACCCAAAGTCTTTTCAACATTACCCAAGTCATAATCAAGTATCTTTCTTTCCTTCTCACCTATCTTAATCTTCGAGTCCAAAAGTAGCCAGATCTCAGTACGGGTTGGTACCTACCTCGGCCTCAACTAAGTCTTGCTCGACGTATGAGTAGTTCTCCAAGTACGCCCTCCAATGCCCAAGGTTCTAATCCGCCAACACATGATGAGTCACGTGCATCAGATGGCTCTCATACGACCTCATACTACCTTCAGGAATCCGATAGCAAACGGCCTTTTGGGTAGCAGTCCCACGTAGGCCCAGGTGCAATATCAGGCCTCCTCGACCTCCGACTCGAATCAGGACAGATACAATATCAGATGACCCGCATTTAGGTTAGATCAGAATTTGAAGATAATTCTAGGGGCGGGGTTTAGTCACCCTCCACCTCATAAGGGAAAATCAACTCCGCCTCATCATCAACCTCCATCTCGACATCCTCATCCTCGACATCCTCATCCTCGACATCCTCATCATTAACATTCTCATTTATATCATCATCCTTCTCTATCCAACCATTCATATTACCGGGCTGTGGGTTAGGATGTTGGGCAAACTGATTCCCATGCCCATTATTTGGTTCCGGTTCTTCTTCGGGTTCTTCCTCAGGTTCTTCTTCGGGTTCTTCTTCGGGATCGTCTTCATCATTCCCATCATAATCTACTAACTCCTCATCATCAGGAATGTCAACCATTTTGTTGGGATCATGGGCAACCTCAACGTGGTTCGGCTCGGGAATATCTTTGTTCGGTTCGTTAGGGGAGTTAGGGTTATCCATGACAATCTGCATCGTATAAATATCTCGTATTAGTATTAAAATAATCACAAATTAATAGTTAATTAATTTACAACATAGATATAATTCATATATTATATATCAAAATTAAAAACTTCTCATACGGCTTGTCGGTAATTCGGAGATTTTCTTGCACCGTTATAGTCAATAGATTTCAAAAATTCTTTATTCATTTTCTTCTTTTGAAAATCTTTTGTTCTTTATAACCTGGCTCTGATACCAATTGTAACACCCTCATTTTAGCGTCATGTCAGCGGAAGGGTCAAATGGTGTTACGTCATAGCACAATAACTCAAATCATAGAAAACGACTCAAAAAGAGACGTTTTAAGAAAATTTCATTCATTCGAATAATAAAAGTTTTAAATCACGGTCCCCAACTAAGTTTTACAACATTCAAAACAAGCGTTTTCCGAAATGTTTTCGAATGAATAATAATTTTGCGGGCCTTCCATATCTCCACAATCCGAATTACCTTCAAGTACCTGAGATAAAACACATGCCAAAAACGTCAACCATAATGTTGAAGTGAATTCATAAGAGTTTCATATATATATATATATAAACAATTAAAATTTTCCGAACACAAGTATCATTTTTCAAAATTATCAGGATATAACGATGTGGATCAGACAACGTTATAGGGGGATTATTATAAGCCTCATGACATCGAACCTTACCATATATTCAAAATGCCCACTATACACCCTCGCTATAAGTGTATCTTATTTCCTATAAAGGCATCCGTGTTGTTATGTTCCAACATAAGACGATAGCTGTCGGTCATGGATAGAGGTGTTAATCTCCAATAGTACTATTTCATGTATAAGCGGTATTGCCTTCTTCCCGGCAATAACAATTCATGAGTATTTCCGCGGGACTTTTTATTTAGCGAGTTAAAAGTCCTTATAATAATCAGGCTACTTGCATACATCGGGTACCTGTGTTCTATTATTTTAAAAACAGTATTTATCTCCCTCGCGGGTTTATAAAACAATTTAAATAAAAATGCGAGGCTATGAACTCACAGTAAGACTTCAGAAGTATTATGAGTCTTGAGCGAGCGGGAAGTACTCCTAAGCACCTCCTAAAATACGTGACGCGATTTAGTATGTAGAAAGTAACTATAGTAGAAATAAACATGTGATCATGATATGTGTTTCCGAGATAGTATGGCATTTCACTTTGAACTTACCCAAGTCCCTTTTTGCATCCCAAATGAACATGAGGCCTGGTCTTATAGTCAAAATGAACATCTACCAAGTTTCGGCTTTAACTTTTATTTTTAATCACGGTGTACTATAATGTTTTAAAATTTTAGACTCGACGTAAAAAACTAGGTGCTTCTGAATTAACTTGACTTCATGGGACTCATATCTCTAGCTCTCAAATGGAATCTATAGGAGAGGCTTTTACCATTGGAAGCTTTTTGTGTTAGTTTCCAGAATGTATGTCGCATTAATTTACAAATTTTCGTAACTATGTGAAAAGGCCATTTTACCCCTGGTTGTCCAAAATAGAAAGTTAGTAAAAAATTTACCCTTTACTAAAATGGCCATAAATCCCAAACCATGATAGCAATGAAGGTGAGGTCAAAGGCTATGGTTTCCGTGTATGTCTACTACTGACCCAAACTTTAAGACTTATTATTTATGGCAAACATTTGGAGTTTAACTCATATTCCAATCATATGTCCAGAGTTGACCTATTTTCTTGTTTTGGCCATAACTCTCTCATCCTAAGGAGTTGGTTGAGCATCCAACTATCCTATGATGCTAAGACATGTATCTTTCCAGACATTTAATTTAATCATAGTCTTCAGACCAAATATTTTTAGAAAATCACACGTTTTGCTACTGTTTCAAACACTGTCACATATTTCAACTCAAAACCTTTTTTAACATCATTTTATCATCTAAGACCTAACCAATGCATACCTAAATGAAAACAACTCAGTGGACATAATCACATATATATCAGACTTAACATCCATTTTCATGGATTAAATTTAATGAAAACTAGAAATAAAAAGATAAGACTAATAAAAGAAAGATTTAGGCTTACAAAAAGAGAGATTTAGGCTAGTGAATCAAAAAGAACACCCTTCTCTTGTGGGGCTGATTCGAACCAAGGATGCCTAAGATTAACAAGCTTCTAAACTTCCTAAATATCACCAAGAATCTCCCCAAGAAAACCCCAATCAAAAAGCTCAAAAAACCTCAAGAAACAAGCCCTAAACTCCTTCAAATCTTTAAGAAAAACAACCAAGCTTTGCAAGAGACTTTGGGATGGTGTTGAGAGGATAAAAATGAGATGAAAAATTTTGTATGATGATGGTGGTGGTGAGGCTAAAATCGGCAGCCAACAAGAATAGGGAAGGAAGAGAGATTTTTGGATTTTGAGGAATGAAGAGTTACTTGCATGTATGGGGAAAATGAGTAGTATTATTAGGTTTATAGAAAAGAGAAATGAGGTTGTGTGTGGATATGTAGAATATATATATATATAATATCTATATATATATATATTAATATATATATACTTATAATTATATGTTATACTATCTGTATATATATATATATATATATATATATATATATATATATTGATTTCTATTTATAAGAGTTTAATTAAAGTACATTGTAAGTTTAATTTAAAAAAAAGTAAAGTTTTAAGGTAAAAACGCGAGTTTTTGGCAAGAATTTACGTAAATGCGAAACATAAAGGAAAAATGAAAATGATGAAGATTATAATCGTCGATGCTTAACGTAGGATTCGTCGATTCTTTGTAAACGTCGCGTAAATTACAATCGTAAGCCCTAATTTCTTCCTGTTTTGTCGTGAGTTCATATTTCAACATAAAATGAAAATTATATTTAATACTCGAGAATAAAATAACGACCTGAATTTGACGGATTGTCACACTATTGGGATAGAAAAAGGTTACAAGATTACCTGGGTTAAATTCATGAAACTTTTGATAAAGAAATATTATCCCCGAACTGAAGTCCAGAAGATGGAAAATGAATTTTACCATCTGAGACTGTGAAGGGGAATGATCTCAAGACATATGTGAGAAGATTCCAGGAATTGGCAACCTTGTGTCCCACTATGGTGCCAGATTCTAAGAAAATGATAGAGGAATTGCCTCAAAGTATTGAAGGGAATGTTACCGCCTTTAAACCTCAAACTCTAGAGGAAGCCATTAACATGGCCCAGAGGCTAATAGATCAGGTAACAAAGCACACTCCGGTGCAAGTATCAAGTGATCATAAATAAAAGTTTGATGACAGAAGAACTTTCAACAACAACTACCACAACGATAATAACAACAACTACCATAACACCAACAACCGCTATAATAATCACCAACCATAACAGAACAGAAGACATGAAACCTTCAAGGCTTATGCTGTCACTCCAACTGAAAATAATAGGTATATTGGAAACCGTACCTTGTGTAAGAAATGCACTCTGCATCATACAGGACCTAGCTTGTTAACGTGTAATACTCGTAACATGGTGGTCCATATGACAAAAAACTGCAAAATAAAGGGCCAGCACTGGAACGTAATCTGCTACCAGTGACAGTTACTTCGCCATGGTCTTGTGGAGAGAAAGGGCTTTATGCCAAATTAGTTCGAGACCACCACCAACAATGCCCATGGGAAGTGAGCCTACATGCTAACGCGGATAGGAATGCTCATCAAAACCCGAATGTAGTCACGGGTATGTTGCTTCTAAACCAATATCTAGCTAGAGTATTATTTGATTCTGGAGCCGATAAAAGCTTCGTATCCATATCTCTTGCCTCTAAGCTAAATATTTCACCCATTACAATAGATACCTTTTACAATATCAAAATGGCTGATGGAAACTTAGTAAGCACAAACACCGTTATTCAGGGTGCAATCCTGACCTTGTTAAATCAACCTTTCAAAATTGATCTTATGCCGATTAAACTTGGTAGTTTCGACGTCGTCATTGGTATGGATTGGTTATCCAAGTATTATGCTAGAATTATTTGTGATGAGAAAGTCATCCACATTCCCATTAACGGTGAAATATTAATCATTCGAGGTAACCGAAGTAAAACCCGACTAAATCTCATATCCTGTATAAAAACCGAAAGGTATATATCCAGGGGATGTCAAGTTTTCGTAGCCCAAATAATGGAAAAGAAGTCAGAGGAGAAACCGACTAAAAGGACATTACAGGTGTCAAAAAAATCCCGGAAAGTTTTACTGAAAGATCTTATGGTTCCTCCCGTTCGTCAAGTAGAATTTCAAATCGATTTAATTCTAGGAGCGACACCTGTAGCCCGAGCACCTTATAGATTAGCTCCTTCAGAAATGCAGGAACTATCTAACTAACTTCAAGAGTTGGCAGACCGAGGTTTTATTCTACCAAGTACTTCACCTTGGGGAGCTCCTGTCTAATTTGTTAAAAAGAAAGACGGATATTTCAGAATGTGTATCGATTATCGAGAGTTAAACAAACTTACCGTAAAGAATCATTACCCATTACCCAGGATCGTGATTATTTGACCAACTTCAAGGTTTGAGTGTTTACTCAAAGATCGACTTGAGATCAGGTTATCATCAACTAAGATGTCAAGGATGGAAGATTTCCCAAGACTGCTTTCAGAATAAGATACGGATATTATGAATTTCAAGTGATAACATTTGGTTTAACTAACGCGCCTGCTGTATCATGGATCTCATGAATCATGTGTGTAAACCATACTTGGATAAATTTGTAATAGTGTTCATCGATGATATTCTCATCTACTCTCGTAACAAAGAAGAGCACGCAAATCATCTGAGAATAATCCTAGAATTACTCAAGAAAGAGAAGTTGTATGCCAAGTTCTCTAAGTGTGATTTTTGGATTCATATCGTGCAATTTCTTGGACACTTAATTAATATTAAAGGACTTCATGTTTTACCCCGCCAAGATTGAAGCAGTTAAGAATTGGGCATCTCCTACTACACCCACATAAATACGTCAATTCTTAGGACTTGCCGGCTACTACCAGAGATTCATCGAAGGTTTTTCAAAGATTGCAAAGTCTTTGACTGAATTAACCCAGAAAAACAAGAAGTATATCTGGGGCGAAGATCAAGAGTCGGCTTTTTCACTTACTAAAACAGAATCTTTGTGAAGATCCAATCTTAGCATTACCAGAAGGAAACGACAATTTTGTTGTTTACTATGATGCGTCCCATCAAGTTCTGGGAGCGCTGTTAATGCAAAGAGAGAAAGTTATTGCATATGCATCCCGACAACTCACCCTCATAAAAGAAAACATACCATTCCACTCACGATCTCAAATTAGGAGAAGTAGTGTTTGCTCTTAAATTTGGAGATACTATCTATATGGCACCAAATGTACTGTGTTCACTGATCATAAAAGTCTTCAGCATATCCTTGATCAGAAAGAGTTGAACATGAGACAACGTCGTTGGCTAGAATTGCTTGCAGATTATGATTGTGAAATTCGCTACCATCCTGGAAAGGCAAATGTCATAGCAGATGCCTTAAGCCAGAAGGAACGAATCAAACCACTCCGAGTTAGATCATTAGTTATGATCATTCATCCAAAATTACCATCATAAATTCTCAAAGCTCAAACTAAAGCACTCAAAGAAGAAAACATCAAGGCTGAAAACTTATGAGGAATGGACAAATCATTTGAAATACGTCCTGATGGAACCCGATGTATCAAGAATCGAAATTGGTTACCACTCTTTGGTAATCTGAGAGACTTGATCATGCATGAGTCCTGTAGATTGAAGTATTCCATTCACCCAGGTTCTGACAAGATGTATCAGGATCTAAAGAAACACTATTGTTGGCCTAACATGAAGGCAATCATCGTTGAATATGTTGGTAAATGTTTGACATGCTCTAGAGTTAAAGCAGAATGTCAGAAGCCATCCGCTTTACTGGTACAACCGGAAATTCCTATGTGGAAGTGGGAGAGAATAACAATGGATTTCATCACAAAACTACCCAAAACCTTAAACGGACATGACACAATCTGGGTCATTGTCGATTGCCTTACCAAATCGGCACATTTCATCCCTACCCGAGAGACAGATAGTATGGAAACCCTTACAAGATTAAACATAAAGGAAATAGCCTCCCGACATAGAGTGCCGATATCTATCATCTCGGATCGTGACAGTCATTTCACATCCAGATTCTAGAAATCTTTACAAAGTGCTTTGGGTACTCAATTAGACATGAGTACAGCATATCATCCTGAAATTGATGGGCAAAGTGAAAGGACCATCCAAACACTTGAAGACATGCTTCGAGCCTGTGTTATAGATTTTGGAAAAGGATGGGAAAAACACTTACCATTAGTAGAATTTTCTTACAATAACAGTTACCATGCCAGTATTAAGATAGCACCATTTGAGGCACTTTATGGTCGAAAGTGTAGATCACCTATTTGTTGGGCCGAAGTTGGAGATGTTCAACTTACGGGACCAGAAATAATCCATGAAACCACTGAAAAGATAGTGCAAATTTGACAACGCTTGCAAGCTGTAAGAGACCGACAGAGAAGTTATGCCAATATAAGATGAAAGCCTTTAGAATTTCAAGTTGGAGATCATGTTATGTTAAAAGTATCACCTCGTAAAGGAGACATCCGATTCGGAAAACTAGGAAAGCTTAACCCTCGGTACATTAGACCTTTCAAAATCCTTGAATGGATTGGCCCATTGGCATATAAACTTGAGTTTCCTGAAGAGCTAAGTAATATCCACAGTACTTTCTACATTTCTAATCTAAAGAAATGCTTATCTGATTATATGACGAATCCATGGTCATTCAATGAAGAGCTACTCGACTTGATGACAAATCAACTTTTGTAGAAGTACAGTGGAGATTATGGATCGAGAATGTCAAGCATCTGAACAAAGTCGTATTCACTTTAATCAAAGTAATATGGAACTCTAAAAGAGGACCAGAATTTACATGGGAATGCGAAGATTTAATCTGTGCCAGTATCCAATATATTTTAAAACATCACTCTGGCATCACACCCTGAATTCTCGGGACGAGATTTCTTTTAAAGGATGGAGGAATATAAACCAAACCCACAATTTTTATCAATGTAAATATCCATATATTAACATGATTTGCCACGTAATATCACTCTATTATTATTTATTACCACCTTTTTACAGGGAAATTTTGCTTTATATCATTATGCAGCGTTGATACTTGCATCTCTAAAGTAAACGAGTCACGCACTCTACCAATGCACATCTCTATTCTATTTTATATCTTGTAAACATCCTAATATGTCAAGTCTATATCTTAATATCATTTTTACAAAGTACATTATCCATTTAACGTACTTTTCAAAACGTTATATCAAAACAAACATTAAACGTTAACGTTTATATCAAAACCCTAATTATATGTAATGTATACATATAAAATGAATGTACAAGCCTTCAAGCATGTGTACAAAGTATCATAGAACACATATTGATATCTTTTCCCTCCCTAATTTAAAGTTACAACTTTCTAAAGCTTAAATGTATATGTTATTAATGCAAGAAAGTCAAAAAACTAGGTCATTTTACCACCTAAATCACTTTGGTTTCTTACCACCAGTTTAACACAAGGTAGAATAACTTAATGCATGACTTCTAAACCCTAAACCTAATCCCTAAATCATTCTAAAACCTAATCTAAACCCTAAACCCTAAATGAAACCCTAAAACTCTAATTTCACTTTAAACCTAAAACTAAACCCTAAACCTTAAAACTAAGCCCTAAACCTTAATCCAATTCCCTAAACCTTACTTCCTTTAAACTAATACTAAACATAATCCTAACTTTTAAACCCTAAACCCTAACACAAATTAAACCCTAAAACCCTAACCCAAAATGAAATGAACTCGACACCCCTTTTCTTGCATTTTTACCCATTTTAAGCAACCAAGCACCTCAAGCAAGCACCCTAGCACCTCTATAACATCACCATGACCTCACAAGTAGCCTACCAAGTAGGTCCATCACCTCCTTGTAATCTACTTGTAAACAAACATCTCCTTGTTATCCTTGTGGTTAGCCTTGGCCTCCAAACACCTTCCACCTCTCTTATCTAGTTTCCTAGACCACCTTACTCACCTATAGCCTTCCTTAGTCATCCCTCTACATCTCTTGATCCCTTCTCTAAGTGTTCTTGGCCTCCAAGGTGTAAAACTTGGGCACTAAGGCTCTTTGAGCACTATATATAGCCGAAACATACAACCCTTTTAAATCATCCCTCAAAACTCATCTCACACACTCAAATGGAGTTCTAACCATTCCCTAATAGTAATAGAAGATCAAGAGAAGTCCTTAAGCTCATAATAAAAGCCAATAAGCAAGAAAAATGAAGTCTTGAAGCCATTCCTAGGCGTACGAGTCATAAAAACCTATTTTGACCCATTTTAGCTCAAGTAAGCCTAAGATCTTGTTCCATAAGCTTATATTATGTATTAGAATGTTCATAATACTCTTAAGATCATATATGAACTCTTGTTTGAAGCTTTGAATCCTCAAACCTATGTGTTTTTTTTTTATTTTTTTTTTTTTTAACCCTAAAATATACCCCGTTTTGTTTTCTAGCTAAACGAATCCTTTTTTCTACACTTTGGTACATTAGAACATCCTTTATTTTAGCTATTATAATTAAGCTATAACCTGAAAATATCATTTGAATCTTAAAATATGATTGCATGGCTTTTTGGACTTCGTTTTGCAAAATATTTCCATGCATAAGGGATATATCGTAACTTTCTCAAAATTATAACTAAAGGGGCTGAAAAATGTCATTATTCTATAACTTATAACTTTAAGGACCTATTTTGCCATGTCTTCAAAGTTTACAGGTTTAAATTATATGTACTTTATATTTAAAGGCTAAAGGCGTAATGTTTTAAACCAAGGGTTTTATTGCCAATTATGCAAACTTAAAATAAAAAAATCATATATCTTTTTATATAATTATAAAACTAAATAGTAATATTATAAAAACTTATTTTAGTAAAACCCTACACATTTTTCGTTATTAATCTAAATCGACGCATTATTTCGTTTATATATTTAACCTATTATATCAACTAAGTTTTGAAGAAACTTAAAAATCTTATCGTATCACGTTTCTAGGGTATTTCATATGAAGGGTTTCATTTGAGTTTTCATTTTGACGAGTTTGCTGGGTTTACGATTTAAAGTGCTCTGGCTCTTCAAACGATACTACATGGCCTCTGGATTATGATAGCCTGAACAGCGATACAATATTTCCATAATTTAATCAATCAAAAATATACGTTAAACTTTATGAAGTTTTGAAACATAAACTATCACACTAAGACTTGACATATCACCTCAGGTTGCGTGATGAAGCCGTTACTTTCACTTAATATACTTTTTCCATTAATCAGATTTCCCTATACTATTAAGGTGAGTTCATAGCCTCACTTTTAAATCTTCTATTTCATAAACCTGTAAGGGAGATACATGCTATAAACCATAAATACAAGTGTTTTCTAAATATAGTATTGCATCTGTTATCTAAGTCCCTTTATGCCAAAAGACCCCCACCATCATGGACCATTAATCACTTGCGAGTGAATGTGAATATTGTGAATAGGCCTATTGGGATTGACGAATCCCGTTTGTGTTAGCCGGATAGGTAACCAAACGCACTATATTTAACTTATAGGTATATAGCAATTACCTACACGGGGGCCATTATTTATATATATATATCATTATTGATATATACACTAGCCAGTTTGAGTGCCATGAGCTTAGACGCAATAATACTGTTTTCCATAATAATTGTATTCATTGCAATTATTACACTTATGGGTGTATAACAACGTAACCTACTCTTATGATGACTTGTATTCACACTATTTATTATAAACCTATGAATTTCACTCAACCATTGTGTTGACCTTTTTAGCATGTTTATCTCAGGTAACTGAACATCTTATGGCACGGAGTGCACGGACTTGAAGATGGCTAAACTGTTATCATTCAAACTTTATGTTTTCATGTAGATTTTGGGACCTCTGTTTGTAAAGACTCTGATGAAATAATGAATGATAACTTATCTTTTAAAAACAACTCTTTTGAGTCATTTTCTATTATTATGACTGTTGTACTATGAAATAATACCCCAGATTAGCTTCCGCTGCTATATGTAAAAAATAAGGGTGTTATAAGTTCAGCCTTTTCTTCTTCATGTAATCTTATAGCCAGCTCTTCATCCATCTGAATCTGAGCCTTTCTTGGGTTCTTTGAAGGCTTTACAGGCTCCACCATAAGTGCTTTGCCCTTATCTTTGGATGAAGGTTGTCCTGTTGGTGCTGGAGTTGACCTTCTTGGTTCTTCTTCAACATCATGAATAATCACTGATGTTGTTCTTAGTCTTGTACTCCTAATAGCCACAAGTGTATTAGCAATAGTCATCATCTCATCTTCAAAAATATCCCCAACAGTACTTGTAATAGGATCAGCAGTATTAACATTTGAAGGTCCAGCAACACTAACATCAATACTAGCAGTATTAACTGTATCCCCAACAGTAGTAGTTTGTTCAGCAGTATTCCTCCCCTGAGTTTCAGCATCACCTTCAACATTCTCCATTGCATTATCCACATCAAGCTCAGCAAAGTCACTATCATCAAACATTGGCTTTGTCTTGTCACTTTTCCTCCCATGTTTGGATACATACTCCTCATCCAAACTCTTTCTCTTAGAGGTACTAATCTTGAAGAGTTTCATCCCTGGAGTTCTTTCCCTTAGCTTCTTTTCCAATTATCTGACCTTCCTTTTCAGCTTTCTGATCACTATTTGAGCAGTCTTTGATTGTTCCAAGGCAAGAACGCTGCTTGACAAGTTTGTACAAATAGCCATCAATTCATTTATGTTAGGTCTACCCTCATCACTTCTAGGTGTGTGACCTCCTAAGAGAGGTGAATCATGGGGTGTTGGTGGTACAAAATCCGTCAAATCATCTTGTTCAATTATTTCCTCATCACTTCCAGGTGTGTTACCTCGTGGGAGAGGTGAATCATAGGAATGTTTAGATGCCCTCTCAGATCAAGTCTGAGTAATGACACCCCCATGGCTTCTTGGCACCTGGGTCTGTCACCTGAACTAATTTCCTAAGAAAGAGGATCATTATACATTGTCGTGGATTGGGTCTTAGATATGTTACCACTAGCATGTGTTGCATCTAAGCTAGCAGCAGTAGTGGTAGCCCTCCCCACTTTGTCATCCTTCTCCTTAAAGACAGCCTCATCTACTACATTTGGTATAGGCACACTAGTTTGAGGAAACTAAGTGTCCTCTTGTAAGTCTTGCCTAGGTGATTGAGTATTTTGGGGTGATGATGAATCAGTATCACGGATTTGTTCTTCAATTATGAGTTGAGCAGTAGAAGGTGCTGGTTGAGGTTCAGAGGGTTTACCTAAACCTTCACCCTCTACTACTGGTGGTGTCAACATTGATGCAAACAATGGAGTAACTCATCTTGAAAAATCTTTTCCTTTTTTTTCATGTTAGTGAAAACCTTTTTAGTATGTGCAGGTGTTTGATAAACATTATTAAAAGGTTCTGCAAGAGTAATTTGATTATTTAAAAAGAGTTGTAAAAACCTTGGATACATTAAAAATTTCTTTGTATTGGTATCCAAGTTCCTTAACATACCATCAAAAATTAGTTTAGAAAAGTTAAACATTTGACCATTAGCTAAACAAATGACTGCAGATGCTATATTAGTGGAAAATTCATTCTAAGAAGTAGATTTTGAACTTAAGCAGTGTAGAATGGTATGTATGAGGTACTTCCACTAAGGGGAGAAGAGGGCTTTTTGAAAAGTAAGTTTGTTAGAATCACTCTCATACCCCATCAATGTAAGGTTTTCAAAAATAGCATCTTTTGTTAGACAAGTAATACCATCCTTATCATTAAAGTGATGATCACTCCTCACTGATGATTCTGATATTACTACTGTCTTGCCATCAACTGTGGCATGAATTTGCTTTACATCATTGATTGTTTGAGAATGTGCAGTATTTCAAAACTGTTTAATATAAGAAGCATATATAGTAGGACTTACAAGTAAGGCATAGTGTGTAACACCCTCAAATCTGAGCATGCAGCGGAAGGTTTGAATATCCGAGAGCGTTACATTATTGGGTCAATAGCACAAGATCTGAGAACGACTACTAAACGTGTCGTTTGAAAAAGATACATTGGATTAACAAAATACTCGTTTGTTACATAAGCTCATGGCTTCATATTGTTCAACAATATAAATAAAGATTTCGGTTTATAACAATTGTCCCCAAAGTGTAATAAGACCCCAAATCTTAATGTTTTGACTCTTCAATTATTGACTCCCAATGTATCATCGCACCTCGTGCCTTATTGACCTGAAAAACATGCTTAAAACGTCAACATAATGTTGGTGAATTCATAGGTTTATGTAAATCAATTGTAGGACCGCAAGATTTCCATGTAACACCCCCAAAATCAGGTCGTAGCGGAAAGGTAACAATGGGGTGCTACGTCAAAGTACAAA
Organism: Tanacetum coccineum; assembly: GCA_026074375.1. Classification (NCBI taxonomy): domain Eukaryota; kingdom Viridiplantae; phylum Streptophyta; class Magnoliopsida; order Asterales; family Asteraceae; genus Tanacetum; species Tanacetum coccineum. The sequence continues at coordinate 25,544 of BQNB010026889.1, read as the reverse complement.
AATCAAGATATAGAAAACGACCTTAAATGGACGTTAAAAATAAGATTCATTCAATGTCCATTACAAAAGATCCGAGTTTTCGCGTTAGGTCCCATAGTAAAAAAACTTTGATAAAAAAGACATAAGATTTTATAAGACAAAAGTTTCATTGAATTTAAGAAATCAGAATCCCTCTAATAGATATCCGTCACGGCTCCCATCTAAGCTTATGCCTCAGCACCTGAGATTAAAACATGCTAAAACGTCAACAAAATTGTTGAGTGAATTCATAGGTTTATCAGGAAATAGCGTGCGATCACAAGATTATAAGATAGTAGACTATGAAACACATTCGATAGTCCAACACTTTGTATTATTGCCCTAAGCTCATGACACCGAACCTTAACGTAATAAACTGTAATCAAACGTTACTGATGTTTGTGCCCCATCACGGGATACTGATGTTTACAAAAAACATCCTTACGTCTTTTATATTACAGATGTGGCAAACTCATCCTAGAATTTTCTTCGAATGTTAAATGCGTCAATGGTCAACTAGAAACCACAGCCTAGATGGGGATGGTCAGTCCCGATAGATCTATCCATAAACACTAGCGTATTACCAGAGTAATTGACGGTTCTGATAAAGGGGTCTTAGTGCCGAAGGGTACTTAGGCCAATAATGTATTCAGGTAAATAGCATACTGTTTTGAAAACACTTTTGTTCCAAAGATGATAGCTTGTAAATCTCCCCCGAATAATAAACAAGTAGTAGAAAAGGGGCTACGAACTCACCTTGAGTGATGGTAATCAACAAGTATTCAAAATAGAAAAAGCGTCACGAAGGAATCCGAAGGCAACCTAATCCAATATAGGTCGTATAAGTACTAAACACTTTGATTATTTATAGGTCGTATAGCTCATCATACTATCGTTCGGGCTATCATAATTAATGCGGTCGTGTATGTGAAACGTATGAGGGCTATGACACTATAATCGTAAATCCAACAATCGTTAGGATACGCCACCACGAGTGGCCTCATTATGAAACTCCCTAGTAATATAGTACTTTGATAACTAATACAATGTATGATTCTATATAGCTACATCACCGTCTACTCGTGTTTGCAAAAATAATATTAATTGCATTTGCTTTAATATTATTCGTGTATTTGAAATCGTATAAATCGAATATTATAAATTCAATTGTCTTTGTTGAAATAATATTTATAAAGTTTAAGACATGTATAATTTTATATAAATGATTGTTAAAATGTTTCACAAAATTTATTTTAAAACGAACAACACTATTCACCTCAGGAAATAGTGCCACAAGTTAGAAAATAATGAGTAACTTTCTAGTTTTAGCACGTTTTCTTACAGGTTCTTTGCCCACGGTTTCGTATTAAGTCGAGTTATCAAAATATAAAACATTTTTAAATTTTTAGTTTTTTTATGATCGAATAGTGATTTTTATGTTCATAACAGAGCATATATTATTTTTTTAGTTTTTTGTTATCGATAAACTGTAAAGTCGTCTTTATTCGTTATAGCCACATTTTCGTATTAAGTCGAGTTATCAAAATATAACATTTTTAAAATTTTAGTTTTTCTGATGAATAGTGATTTTTACTGTTCATAACAGATATATACTTATTTTTATAGTTTTTGTTATCGTAAACTCGTAAACGTCGTATTTTATTCGTTATAGCTCCGTTTTTAACGATTCTTTCGAGTACGATCTCGTAATTAAAAGTTATATCATATTTTTGATGTTTTAAAAATATCACTTTCTGTAATGAATAGTAAATTTTATAAAAATAGTTTTATAAAAGTATTTCTCGTCGTAAACTCGTAACTAACGTATCTTTTTCGTTATAAATCGGTTTTTCGAGTTTCTTATCATTTTGGAATCGTCATGAGGCGTATTATTTTTATGTAATGTCAAACCTACTGTATGAAGTCGAAATCAAATCACCCTTTTATTATCCAAGTGTGTTCATTTATAAAGAGTTTGTTTTATTAACTTTATAAACCCAAATTTATACAAAATCATGTTTATACTTAAACAACATGTCAACATATTTATTAATCCATTTTTCCATGATATATATAACAATATGACATAAGAAAAGTGTGTAAATTCATAAACATAAGTGATAATTCGTTTTACATATTAAAAATCCTAAGTGGTGATATAGTTATATAAAACATGTAAACATATAAAAATGATGAAAGTAAAGACATGAAGGTTTTTAGATAACCTTATTATGATGTAAGATGATGAACCAAAGTATCTAAACCCTTGTTTAGATATAAAACCCTAGTTTCACTTTTCTTGATTAATACTTGAAAAAGGTAATCCAATGCTTGGAAATACCTTAGAATGTCTTAGAATGGATGTGTATAGGCTTGTATAGATTGTATAAAAATTTTGTATGGTTTGTTTATGAGGGCTAAATGAGCCGTGGGTTTTGAGCTTAAAAGGGAGAGAAAGAAAGTAAATTTTGTTAAGTGTAAAGTGTGTATGTTTTTCTTCATATGAATGCATGTATATATAGGAAGGTGATTAGATATTTGTTAGTCAAAGTTTGACCAAGAATTCAAAGGGGGGGGGGGGTTTCTTGCCGTGGGTCAAGGGGACAAAGGGGGAGGGTTTTAGGGAAGGTCATGGTCAAAGGGATGGGTCAAAGAGACAAGGTAAGGTGTGGTTTAATGAGAAGTGATGTTCATTGACCAAAGTGGAAGAGTTTCTATGTATATCTTGCAAAAATTTCGGCATACATGTGATATGTATGATATATTTTGTAACTTTTATGTATTGGGTATAAATGTGGGTATTTGTTGAAGCGTAGAAAAGTTCTTTTGTGTTCGGAGTGCTCTAAACGCAATTAATCGCAAACATATACACTTTACGTATCCGATAAAAAATAAAATGTAACACGTAATTATTACTTTCATATAAAAACTAATGAATGCTTGACCGAAAACTTTGATTCGTTTGGTGTCCGTTTATATTCATTGATAATTATAACTTACGCAATTTAACTTAATTATTAAAATTAAAAGTAAGATCAAAACGAAAAACAAAAAAAATTATTAGTAAAATATACTGACGTTGTAAATGACATAAATACGGAATGTTTACAATCAAAACTAGCAAATATCGGTGTTCTAAAGTTTCTTTAAACCCTAATTAACCATGCTAACTTAGAAGTCTTTTGGAACCTCAACATTGTGGTTCTACTAGGAAAGATAGGTTTATGCAAAATTCATACAGAATCTAATACTAAAAGGCTTGTTCAGTCAATAATTCATATTGTGGAACAAATCATTTTTTCAAAATCCTTGAGAATTGATTAAGAACAACATAATCGACTGAGTGTAGTATATTAACTTTCCTTTTCTAACATTATAATCCTTTTTGAGTTTTTAAAAGCATTTTAAATACTCCTTTAGCAAGCAATAAGTATCTTCAAGTCAGGAATCACAATTGCATTAGTTTTCTCAATGATATCACAACATAAAGCTTTGGTTCCAACGCTAGCTTTCTTATCTTTAGATAGAAAGATTTTGAAAATCTAGAGCTTGTTTGTGAGTATGGAACATAGAAAAACACTGAGGTTTCATCAACATGTGAACAGTTTGTGCAGATTGATCTCTTTTAAAAACAATATTATCTAGCTGTTTGATCCGCTTTTCTAAAGCTATTTCCCTATCAATGTTTCTATATTCTTCTTTCTTAAAATCATTTTTGAGAAGAGTAACCGTTTGCATTAAAGATTCCTTTTCTTTTTAAATGGGTTCTGAAAGAGTTTATGTTATTAAGATGATCAATCTCTACAGACTGTGCACATGAATCTGAAATGTTATCATTACTCTTTAAATCAACACTTTGTCCTTCATTCAACACTTTAACTTGTTCCTTATATCTTTCAAGCTCAGCAGTTTAAAGTACATGACACTCTTATTTTTCCAGATATAATCTTGGTATAGATTAACTACTTAGTTTTTCAGGTGTTTGAATCACGTAAATAACAATGCATCTTGTTGGTAGAGGATCTAAATTCTGAACAGCTGCCTGTTGTGATTACATCACATACAACGAATAAGGAATGATATTGCTATCACTGGTTATTTTAATCTCTGAATGGGTCACAACATTCGACTGTTCAAAAGATGGCATCATCTGCACAGCTTAATTAATCATATTATTATTTACATTATCATGATTGTGTACCTCAGCAAGAGCATCTGAACCATAATGGGATAAATTCGCCATAGACAACTTTGACAGTGTTAATTCAGCAAATTAAGACATATTGCATCAAAGCATCAGCTGATAAGCACATTATGAATAATGATAGTTTGTGGGCTTGACCATCTTAAATTCCTGATCTACCAAAAATGCTAGTTCCTCCTCATGTAGAATTTGACCACTTGCTTGAGCTTGTACCAATAACACTTTATCCTTAAACCAAGAATCATCCCATTTCCTCTTTAGTTTAGTGTACTGTTTGGACAATGTGTCCTCCCCTTTACAGTGTAACATATTAAATCTTGTTTCCCAGTATTGCTTCCACTTGCTCCTAGAGTGTATGTCCTTGTAGTACCCGCAGCTAAAGAATTTTCTCCCCTGAATTGGTTGTAATGTCACTCTTCCATTATTAATGGTAGCTTGTTGCCTAGGGTTTGACGAATTCCTCACAGGTTATTGGAGTAGTGGATAGAGCGAAAGTGAACAACATCAGTCAAGAAAGACTTCATGTTGATTGGATGGCATCAATAGGATCATTGACCTTTCGTGAAACACTAGAACGATTAGACCTGAGTCTATTAGGGAAATTCAATTGTAGTGTTATGTTTGTGGTAAACAGAGGGAGCAATTCTAAAAAATGTGGGATTGATGATATGAGAAGAATAAGCATATATGTGAACTGAAGATATGATATTCAGTGGATGATGACGATTGAAAGAGGTGTTGATGATTGTATGAGTTTAGTAATAGTTGAGACGATAAGGTGAACCATACGGTTGGAACGATATGGATTGAAACTATGTAGATGAAATTGAGTGATTTGAATGAGTTTTGATATTTGGATAAATTGAAAACTAGGTCATCTGATGGGTTGCAACAAAGTAAGCGGATCTAGTGCGTTCATGCATTAAAAATAGAACCTCTATTTGCTGAAATTTCATTGCTGTCACCAATAAAGCGTGAAGCTGATCAATGTTAGTTGTGTGCAAATCCCGAACCAGTTTGACATCAGTCACAAATTTGTTCCACTCAGGAGGAAGAGTATTCAAAAACTTGGTGTTGACTGAAATTGCACATCCAATTCAAATGTAATTTCATGTCATTTGATACAGTGAAAATCTCAAGTAAAAATCACGACGAGTTTTCCCCTTCATATAATGCAAAGCTTATCGAATTCAACATAAAGCTTACACTCTCTTTCCAGGTATCTGTCAATAAAGTTCCTTGCATGAGAAGTTGAATTCTTTCTCAAAGTTCTTGGCGACTTTATGATTGCTAACCAATGCATAGACCTCAAGTAGTAGTCCTTGGAGAATGATATTGGTTGCCTTAATATCACAATCAGCTTGAATAGCTTATGTAGGAGATAACTCAGAATGTTTCTTAGGTCTAGTCACTACATTTTCTTTAATTGAAGGCCAAATGAGTGGACCATTTTCAACGGATTCAAGGATTATTAGTTCATGTTGTCTATTCAACATGTATAACTCCATTATGCTTTTCCAAGAAATCATACAATTTTCTTTCCACACCCGCAAGAATCACTTTGTCAGCAAGAGTCGCATTCAAACATTGGTATGTCAAAGAATACCGTATGATCGAGCGGCGATCGAAAGTAATTGCTGTTTGAGGGTGTTGGACTTTTGTGTTTTTAAGTCTTGAAACTACACGGGATTTTACAATTCTTGACAAAACCGAGAAAACAGGTGAGTGTTTCACAGGATTTTACAAGTCAAAGAAATAAACCATATAATTTTGATTAATCAATTTGAGTTTTATGTTTTTGTTGCCGATACGGTTATTATACAATTGGCAATTGGGTTGGTTAAGCAAATTGCGAATTTGGGTGTTGCAAATTCGTATGTTGCGAATTCGGCTACAACTAAAGTCGCTAATTCGGATATTGAGAATTCGGCTACAATAGAAATTGCTAATCCGCGTATTGCGAATTCGGCTACAACATAAATTGCTAATTCGGATATTGCGAATTCAGCTACAACTGAAATTGCTAATTCGGCTACAACAGAAATTGCTAATTCGGATATTGCGAATTCGGATATTGCGAATTCGGATACAACAGAAATTGCTAATTCGGGTATTGCGAATTTGGGTAACACTAAATTGCCAATTCGTGCACTGCAAATTAGGGTAACACACGGGCGAAACACAAAATCTTTAAAACATAAAAAGACACCTTTTTGATTGTTTTTTTTTTCAAAATTTCTTGTACAACTAGTATTCTTAAACCTATAGGTACCTTAAAAATGGCAACTTTGTGGTTTTTAAGTCGAAAATTTCAAAATCAATATTTTTTACTTTATAAGGTTTTTGAAAACAAAAGATGAACAAAAATAAGATTTTCTATGATCCAAAGCAAATACACCTATATCTAAAGATACTAGATTAACTTTACCTAAGTAAATGATCTTTTAGTGTACAACTAATCTTCGAAAAACAAAAGAAAAGAAGAAAAGGTATACGAAAAAAAACGAACCAAAAGAAATAAATAAACACAAAAAACTAAGCAAATCACTCCATGGCTCTGATACCAATTGTAGAATACAAGTAATCTTTGATCTATGAACCAAGAACTAGAGAGAGAAAGTGAGAGGAAGGATGTATTTTTGCTAGTGCGAAGAAAGATAAAAACATGAAATGCATTAAGTAAAAAAATGAGACATACAACCAACCAACCAACCAACCAACCAACCACCAGGCACACTAGTGGTGGTCTTTCTCACTGCAGACTTAAAAACAGATTCATCTAACCCAGCAAAAGATAAGTCAGGTCTTGGGGGCATGTAGTTCCCAGTGTAGGGAGGGGGAACTGCATGAAACCCTTCACCTGTTTTGAATCTATCATTTACTGGACTATCATCCACATCACTTTCTCTACTGTTAAACACACTATGAACCACTTCACTCTCATTCATATGAATATTATTCAATTCACTCTCATTCATTTGACTATCATAACCAAGACCAGTTTTGTCTTTAGCACTTATTTGACTATTAATCAGTTTAGTTAGATTCTTTGATGATTCTTCAAATTTTTCTAGTTTAAGTTTCAAATCATCTTTCTCTTTTAAAGCTTCTTCTAACTGATTTTTAAGGTCTTTGATAGAAATATCTTTCACTTGGACATCATACTTTAAAAATGCAATATTTTCTTCATAAACAGCTTCATTCTTTTCATGAACAACTATCCTAGCTTCTAATGATTCTAATCCCATTTGATAACCTATTATTTCTAGATTAGATTTATTAAGAGCTTCACGCTATTGATCATACTGTTTTTGAAGAGCTTCATATGATTTTAAATAATCTTTAGAGCAAGTATGTACCTTAGAGTCTAAACTTGATGAACTTGATGAACCTTGAGATGTATAGGCTATTATAGCAAAGTTTGTAATGCCTTCTTCAGCCTGAAAGCTCCAATCATAACCACCTATCCCATCTTGAACAACCAAGGCATTAGTAGTAGATGTATCCACTGGTGCATTCCTTCTTGGATCATCTCTTTTTCTATTCCCCTGATTCCTTAGTGCCCTGCATTCTCTGGCAAAATGACCTCTCCTATGGCAGTTGTAGCATTCAACCTTTGTCCTATCAAAGCCAACAGTATCTTTGTCATTTAAATCCAGCTTCCTTCCTGTTTTCTTTTTGAACCTCTTAACTCTCATGGTAAGCATTGCCACTTGCCATTTGAGATCCATTTCTTCAAGATCATCAGCATTAATCTATTCTAAATATTCATTCTCTAACTGTGGGGCATTAGATTGGTTAGCAAAGAAAGAAAACATAACATCATTAGCATATGATGCAGTAGAAGCTTGATCCTTAGAACTAGCAGCAGAAACACTATGAGTAGTATTAACTATTTCATTAGTGCTGTTGGAGTTATCAGAGGAAACAAAGGCCACATTCTGAGAATTTAAGCTTGAACTTGTTTGGCCTTTGATCTCAGATTCATACACCTTCAGATTATTATATAAATCATCTATGCTCAATGTGTCTAGATCAGATTTTTTTCTCATGATTAAAGCAATATTGGTCCAAGCTGATGGTAGACTTCTTAACAACTTCAGATTTGAATCCTCCTGAGAGATAACTTCACCATCGATTTCAAGTTGACTGATAACCTTTTGAAACCTATCATAGGTTTTATCCAGTCCTTCTTGACTTGATGCAGCAAAGTTTTCATAATTTTGCTTGAGAATGGTCTTCTGCATCTTCTTTGATTCCTTGTTCTCTCCAAACCTATTCTTGATTGCTTCCCATAAGGACTTTGCATCCTTGCAGGCATGAAACTTTAGGAGGTGCTCATCAAGAATGGCTAGCAAAAGAGTGCTTTTTGCTTTTAGTTCATTTTTCCTTGTTTGCTTTTGTTCAGCAGTTTTAGGAGGAATAAGACCTTCAACACCAGCACTAGCTGATGCAACTGGTGAAACCGAATTACCCTTTACTATTACCTCCCAAAGGGCATGATCAGTGAAAGTAAGGTATTGTTCCATCCTTATGCTCCATAGATCATACTCCTTAGTTTTGAGTACTAGAAGTTTTAGTGTAGACATGGTTTGGGTAGTTTCTGATTGTGACTCCATCTTTTCTTTGACTAACAGATCTTGAGTAGAATTAGAGTTCTTCTTATTCAAAGTTTTTTAACAAGATCTGATACCACTTGTTGATCCCTTTTGAACAGATCTTACTTAGCTTGTTAAATCTTAGTTTGTTGGATAGATCCAAGACAACTATAATAGAAACTAAGATTGTGAATACTACAAACTATGCAGAAACTAGTTTGTAATACTAAGAAGAACAATGAAACAGTAAAACAAGATCTTGCTAAACTTTCAATATATTGAACACAATCAAAGTTACAGAATAACCTTGAAACTATGAATACTAACTATGAGAAATAACTTCTAGATCTCTATTTCTAACTATGCCTTAAGGTTTCTTTTATACACTGATTATGAGTTTTATATACCCAAAATATATATACTAATATAACTTTAAGAGCTATTAAGAAAATTACCAAGTCACCTTTGATAAAATTCACTCTAAAAAATATATATAATATAATATATAATACGTATATTAAACCGGGTAAGTATGATCACCCGGGTCGTTTCCCCAACGACTAGTGAAATTGAAACCAGGTTTTAATTTGGATTCTGATTTGAATGAGCAAATGGATGATTTGATTATCTAAAGCAACAATTAAAATGGACAATTAAAAATAATTAAACAATTAAACTAATACGGGAAACAATTAAAACACGACAAATAAACAAGTAAACAAATTTTAATCCCTAAAAATGTAAACTAAAATTATAAACCTAAGATAGGACAAAAGAAAATTTTAGGAAAAAGAAAAAACATTTTTTTTTGCTTTTTAGATTAAAAGATATAATTTTTCTAAGATTTAACCTAATTAAAAATAATAAAACTCTTAAAAATAAAGTCCTAGAAATTTTATAAAAATTACACTAATTAAAGAAAATTATTAAAAATAAAAGCCCTAATTTTTATCTTTTTATAAAAGTTTAATTAAACTAATTAAAACCTAACCCTAATTATTAATTAAAACTAATTAATAACTAACTTAGGGACTAACTGTGTTAAAGACTTAAGGACTAACGGGGCTAAAACACTTAACAGGCAAGGATTAACTGAAAAACTACTAAAACAGAAAAATTACAAGAATGGTCCCCGAGCTTATCACTAAAAACTCGAAAGAGCAAAGTTGTAGAGGAAGCTAGTAGGAACAAAATTAATAAAAACTACTTGGGCTGAAAATAACAAATTCCCCCCCCTTAAATTACTAGCAGGAACTTAGGAAAGAAAAAAAAAGCTAAATTGCTTAACAAATAAGCCCTAAAATAAGCTTAATAAGCTATGGCTTATTATGGAAAAAGGAAATGAAGTTGTGTACTAGTATTAAATGTGAGGAAATACCACTGGATGAGCTATTGAAGCAACTGGTTAACACGTTGGGTTTATAACATGAAGGTCGTAGGTTCGAGGCAGGCACACCCCATTTTTTTGTATTTTTGTATTTTTTATTTTTTTGAAAAACTAAATACTAAGATTTATAGATGACACAAAAATAAGCTATTTTAATAAAAGACACATAAGCTGAAAACCACTATTAAGCCTAAAAACAGCTTATTAAAAAGCTGTGACAGTGAAGGGGGTTTTGGGCTTGTTTTCACTTGATAAGCTATAACCTACTCAAATTAAGCTCAAATGGAAAAGCAAAAAGTGTTCTAGAAAGCTTATGATGAGCTTAATATATAAATGCAAAGAAATCTAAGCTAGAAGAACTTTTAAGCTACTGAAATCAAGCATGAAACAAGCTAACTCAGAAAATAAGGTATTAAGCACAAAATCTTAAATAGCTATTAAGCTCAAAAGACAAAACTAAACTATAAGCTTCTACAAACTAGTTAAGCTACTTATAATCTCTCTAATTAAGCCATAAAAACTACTATCTTAAGCTAGAATTAAGTTTTTAAGTAACTAAGTATTTAACCTACTGTTTTTGGTGTTTTATGAATTTTGTGACTTTTGACAGCTGAATTTAAGCCAGAAAATAAGCTGGAAACCTAAAACTAAGACCTAATATGTATTAAGCTATAACTAGACTAGAAAATACTAAAAGATGAGCTATTAAACACTAACTTTGTTGACTTGATTTGGGGCTTAAATATCAGCAGTACTAAGTGACTTAGTACTGCTGATGCACTTTGCACAAGTGCAACACAAGGGTGCAGGTTTTTCAAGAGAAATCTAATGCACTAAACACACTCTAACAAGAGTGTATAACTAAGTGAAAACAAGATCTAAGAGCACTTTGCGGCGTAGATCAAAAATTTCTCAAGTGAAATTTAGAGAAGATTTCCCCTAGTGCTAGAACTAAGATAATAAGACATAACTTTTTGATTACTTAAAACTAACTTCTAAGAATTAATTCCCTATTGATCTTAAGCTAAAACCCAAACTAAAACTCAGCGTGATTTGCTCAATTAGTGTTGACTTTATAGTCAAAACAAGATTATGCAAACAAACCCGTACCCTTTTTCACTATGACAGTTTATGAGAAAAGCTCCTATTAAGTAAATCTAATGAACAAGTACTGAATACCAGATTAAAACTAGTTTAAAACAAACTTACTTATCATGAATTAACAACTAATTAAGCATTAATCTAAGATTTAAGCTAATTTACCTATTTTTGGTTTTTTCAAGGATTTTAAGACACTTATATGAAAAACTATGATTCAAACTAAGAAAACTAAAAACAGACAAACAACTGTGATTATTAAGCTAAATTAAACTAAAATAAGCACTAATAAGCAAAGAGAATAAGCAACTAAGCAATGATAAGCATATAAGCTATAACTAAGCAATTTAAACTGAAATTAGAGAAGAATGAAAAGAGAAACTTACTTGATCCTTTAGCTAAACAAAAGGGACCAATAATGGCAGCTACAAGCTCCCTAGCTTATTAATAAGCTAGGGTATAAGTCAATGGGGATCCTTCCCTTTTAGATCCCCCTTCCATAAGCTCTAATCCTAACACAAGATAATTTTTAACTGACTTTAAATGATCTAAGTAGATTAAATGAATCAATAGCTCAATCACAAGCTTATAGACTTGTGAGAGCTTTTTATGAGCTTATTGAGGGCTTATTGAGCTTTAGCTTAAACTAAATAAGAGAATTGAGAGATTGTGACTTAGAGAGATTTTGAGAGGTTAAAAACTACTGCATTTCATTAATAAACAAGTTGCTTACAATATTTAAAAGGAAATTACAAGATTAAAAGTAAAATTAAGCTAAAACTACCCTAAAAGCTACGTCTAGAATATGGTGATGTAGTAGAAGTGAGCCCTATTATTATAAGTCTTTGGTGAAGCTTCTAACCACACTTGCCTTGCTCTCCAATCTTTAATCTCATCCCTTCAATCTTCTTAATCATTTTCAAATGATTAATAGCCGTTTGATCATATTGTGTGCACCTCAAGATTGCCAAGCTGTCATTCCTTGATGTGACAGCTTGTGCTTCCTTTGTGAGGGAAACAAGAGTAATTTGCTTCTTTACACCTTCTGTACTTTTTCTCTCAAACAGACAACGTGGCATTTCTTCCTCTGGATTGGACCAATCATCAGAGATGGGAGTGACATTTCTTACTCCAAGAGTAAACTTGTGATACCAAATTGTCTTTGTACCCTCTAATTTTGAAAACCCCTTTGTTTTGAGCCAAGGGCACGTTTGGGAAGATGATGAACAGTGAATGGGATTTACCCGCCTTTTTTATAACTGAAATGGGTAAAAACTCGTTTGAACTTTGGGAAATAGCAACTTCAGCCCTTGTCTTTGTTTATTCCATTTCTAGTTATAAACAATCTTTCGAAAATTACAAAACTAAACTGGCCCGTGTGGTTTGTTATAGAAAAGAGAATGGGGCTGAAGTTTTAGGCTTGGGATCCGTATGAGCCTAATTTGGGTTTTTAAGGCCCATTAAGAGGAGAGGGGCTATTCTTGGACTTTTGTGAAACTTAGAGGGTTAAAATGGAATATTGTGGGCCTTGTTGACTTTTGTTGACCATTGTTTGACTGCTTTTGACTGAGGCTTGACTTTTCTGGCTTCGGCTTTGATTCTTTGGCTTCTTTTTGTACTCTTCTGATTCTCGTGTCCGTGCTTGCTTTTTGTTTTTGACTGTTTTGTATGTGATATCTGATATAATCCGTACCTAGCCACAAAACAAAACACAAATACAAGCATATTTTTTGCCATTTTTGGTCTGTTTTAAGGTTTATTTTTGGTTTGTTTAAGTACAAACGGATATGTGTATTCTACACTTATCATGCAACTAAAAGGCAGTCTCATTACCGGATTTGCTGTGTCCTGAATGAAGTACACTGCCTGTGAACTATTCTGGTATGCCTGGAGATGGGTCCTCGTGTGCATACACATGAATCACGACGGTTCTGAGCTCTTGATGATTGGCCTGACTCAATCCTATCGAGTGATCCCAAGACCTCGTCATAAGCAAGAGGCCCTCCTCCTCCCCAACCATCCATACTGTCTCCCCTGGAGAGTCATCTATCCTCAGCTTGAGGATTATTGGATCGTTATAGAATTTGAAAAGTTGAATACTAAATAAATCGACCCCTCCGCTGCGAGTCCTATCGTCCTCGCTGTGATATACAAGTCCTACTATCCTGAGCATCCTCTAGTAAAGCATACAAGTCCTGTGTATCATGCTCATGGAGCTCAGCAAGCTTTGTACCCTAGTATTGACCTCTACCTCAGATCCCCACGGTCATAGGTGCTATCTCTGGAACTGCTTTTTTTTGCCGGACCTACCCAAATATCCCCTAGTCCCCCGTACCCAACATCTCTAATCCCTTGTCGCCTCTCTTCAGCATCTACCGTGCTGACAAATCCATAATCTATCCCTCGACCTCTGGTAGGTCTAGCAGTAGAACTCTCTCCGGTCTCATAATTAGAGCCTAGAGTAGACAGCAAAAACAAAACTTTTAAAAAAACGGGGAGCTGATCAGACTCAGGAATGTCATCCCAGGTTAACAGTGGTGGTATGTATATGGGATGAGGTAAGTGTGGTAAGTAGAGTTATATGTAATGCGGCAGTAACTGCATCAATGAGGGCCTGAATGGATGCTATCCTGAGTGTCTGGATTTAGGTTGGACAAGGGTGATGGCACAGGTGGTGGTGATGAATGTGCAGGTGGGGCCATGCTCCTAACAAGGCGCTCCCCTGCAGAGGGTGGTGATAGTGAGATAGGTGGTGATGGTGATGGAGTAGTCATGGCCAGAAGTCTCTCAACCTCTGCCTCTGGTGGAAGGGATATGGAAGTCTGAGGCCGGACGGTAATCCTAGCCCCAATAGTAATGTCAGTGGAGGGTGGTGGTATAACAGGCTCTGTTCCCTCAGGTGGGAAAACAGGCTCATCAACAGGTACAACAATAGCAGAGTCGGCCGGAGCTAAGTGCTCCTCCTCCTCCTCCTCGTCCTCATCATCCTCATCCTCACCATCAGCGTCATCCCCAGATGAATCGCCGTCATCATCATCTCCATCATCTTCCCCGTCCATAGGATAGTCGACCGGACCATCCTCTGTCTCATCATCCTCGTACTCCTCTGGATCCTCCTCGGGATCCGACTCAGTAACATATCCGGGTGACTCAGCAGTAGGTGAATCAACAGGAGGTAATGGCTGCTCCTCAGCTGGAAACTCATGCTCATCCTCCAATGGTATATACTCAGGGTATATAGGCTCTGGCACGTAGTCAGGATCATGTGCCTGTACGAACATAGGCTCACGCTCATCCTCATCCTGAGGAACTGGCGGTGTCTGTGGATCCTCTGGGCCTGGTATGTAATCCGGTAATAGTAGGGCTACTAGCTGCATCAGGAGTCCATCGTATCCTAATACGATGACCCGTGGGATGCCTCCCTCAGATATCTCCTCATCATCGGCTCCCCAGAAGGCTCTGCCGGGCTCAGAGTTAGTGTAAACGGAAGTGTAGGTAACCGCAGATGTCGCAGAAGACATGATTACTGCAAAAAGCAAAAATAACCTATATAAGTATTACTTATAGGAAAGATCGGTATGATATGTCTATAAGCTTTAATTATAAGAGGGGTCTCTATGTTATATCTATAAGATTTATTTATAAGAGTCTTATAGTAATATACTTATTATATTTTATATACGCATATATTAATTATGTAAGCACTTAGTACCCTACTAATGTTAAAATAGTATGTATCATGTAAGCATATATGTGCTAGATGTAAACAAGTAATGCATGTATGTCCCTCGCAAATCCCATTTGTGAAAATAGTGTTTGAAAATGGTTATAGTCCAGACAAAACTTTTGACCTGGTTCTCTATAACCTTGGCTCTGATACCAATCTGTAACACCCCCAAATCTGGGTAGCAGCGGAATGTTGAATATCCGAGGGCGTTACTTCATAGATCAATAGCACAAGATATGAGAACGACCACTAACGTGTCATTTTAAAAAGATACATTGCATTAACGAAATGCGTGTTCATTACATAAGCTCATGGCTTCAAATTGTTCGACAATATAAATAAAGATTTTGGTTTATAACAAATGTTCCCAAAATGCAATACGCCCAAATCTTTAGTACTGACTCTTTCCAAAGAGAGACCCCCAATGTATCTGAGCACCCCGTGCCTTATTAACATGAGAAAACATGCTTAAAATATCAACATAAAGTTGGTGAATTCATAGGTTTATGTAAATCAATAGTAGGACCGCAAGATTTCCAAGTGTATGATTAAGCAACAAATGTAAACATCATAAAAAGTAATTACGTTTTCCAAACTCATGACACTAAAGCTCGACATGTATGAATGCAATATATTGCCAATGAATGCCCATGAATGATGTTCTAACCCGCAACATCCCAAATCCGACATGGTATACGTTCGTTCCCGGTGATAGCTAATCAACCGAACGCGGATTGTCAATCCCAAATAGATCTATTTATAACATTCGCGCTCACAATCCAATAATTGACAGTTCATGATACAGGGCTCAGTGGGTTATCACTACTTAGGCAAACATGTAATCATTGTATAAAATGTACACTTGCGTCCAATTTGTAAAACAAGCATATTCTTACCCCAAAGATGTAAATCATTTAAATAATTGTAAAACATGGGGCTATGAACTCACCTTAGTAAATTGTCCTCAGAAATGATAATAGATATCCAAGTATGAATCACACCGTCAAATACCTAAGTAAATACGACCAGTCTTAGTCTATAAATTTAGGCTAAAGACTCAATGTATAAACTATAATAAGTTGCTAGTTTTTATATACTGTTATCACTTGTGTGGTGGTGTACGTGTTTAATGTATTTGAAAGTGTTGATGGCTCTTGGAAAGGTATATGATTTCACATGTTCTAGTATACGTATAAATGTTTATTAATAAATATCCATATTTATTAAGTCGTGGTTTAACTTGTTATAATATATGATAAATATATAACTCGTCTGATTCGTTAAGTGTTTACAAAATCACTTTTGTTTACAAAATACCCTTAAGTTTCTTGTAATTACAAAACAACCCCTAGGTTTATGAAATATATATAATATTTACATTTTAAACCCTTAAGTTTCCACTTGTACACTTCTGGTCCTTCAACTTTTTAGTTATTACCCTTTAGGTCCTTAAATGTTCTGACAGCCCCCTTAAGTTCCAGGAATGACAGAACAGTCCCTCAACTTACTAAAATAGTGAATTGGCAGTTTTAAACCCTCAAGCTTCAAAATTGACACATTTAGTCCCTTAACTTGTAAAAATCGCATTTTAACTCCAATTAAGTTCTAACAAGTGACATTAGGTTTCATTAAGCTCCAATAAGCCATATAAGCTGTCCCAGCTTATAAATAAGCTCGGGAGAGCTTATTTTGGCTTAATGGACCTTATTGGGCCCGTTAAGGTCCAATAAGTGTTTTAGAGGTCCGATTAAGTTTTAAAAAGCACTAAAGCACTTGTTAAGCTTATTTAAGCTACACAAATCTGTTTGGCTTATTAATAAGCTCGAATGAGCTTATTAGAGCTTATTGGGCTCGTTGGCCCAACAACTTTAACCGAATGCTTACAAGTAGGCCCATTAGGGTCCCCTTATTGATTCTCACTAGTTTTCTTAACTCAATAAGCTCACTTGGGCCTGTTTAAGCTGTTTTGAATGAGGGGCTTATTCAATAAGCCGTTAAGCTCGTTATTGGGCCGTTTGGGCCCGATATGAGTCTGAATGAAGTTTTAAAGGTTTGGGCTTGATGTCTTAAGGTCCGTTAGCTTTCCTAGGCTTATTATAGAACCTATAAGCTGTCTTAAGCTCACGAATAAGCAGTCAAAGCTTATTTGTGGCTTATGGACCCCGTGGGTTCACGAAATGGGTTAACAAGCTCATTCAAGGTTCGGGTTGGTTTTGAAAACGTACCAAGGGTCTATGTTGGTTGCTATAAGCTCGTTGGACTCCTAATAAGCTCGTAGAGCTTATTACCACTTTGTGGGCCTCACAGTTAGGCCTGTTGGGCTTGTTCGGTCTTATTGGGCCCGCTTGGGGTCCGTTAAGCTTTTCTTAAATCTATATTTCCTTCCTACGTTTTCATGTTCCATATAAGCCTTTGATAAGCTCATGTGAGCTTATTTACAAGTCACGGGTCTCAACCCATGGTCGTTTGGGCCTCGCTAGTGGGTTGACGAGTCCATTAAGGGCTCGACTAGCTTCTTATATGTATTTTAGGATTTCAAGTGAATCAAATAAGCACCCCTAGCCTTAAATAAGCTCGTAGAGCTTATTTATAAGCCGTATGCTTATTACATGAGGCTTGTTGGGCCTGTTGGGCTTCCACAGTGGGTGGTTGGGCCCAAAGTGACCCGAACCTAGCCCCTTGGTTTACTAGTTTGATTTCTAGGCCTCGATTATACTCGTTAAGCCCTTGTTAACGTTTATAAATCGTTATTTACACATGCATTCGTTCCACAAGTTATTATATGCGTTCCTAAGCCAAACCATTTCATTTTCGTGAAAAGTTAACGTATAGGGTTTGTGCATTTCGAGTATACGTGATACGTTTCATACTAGTTTTCATACGTGTATTAAGAGGTACGTTTAAGGCTTTACTCGACATTCAAACAAGTTTTATATACGTTGTATATATTAGCACCACACAAGATCAAACGTACGCATAATGTATGTGCGTGAACCATGCATGGGTCGAATCATGCATGTCCATGCTCACGTTAACTTGTTATACACAAGTTAACGCGACCCTTTTTAACTAGATATGAATAAAACGAATAGGTTACGACGTGTAAGGCTTAGTTTGAGACTTACAATGGTCCTAGAGTCTTTAATGTGCGTCGTGTAGATAACCCAACTTGTTTACACCCAAACCGTGTATAACCCTAAGTTTCAAAGCTTGAATACCCAATCCTTAGCTCGTATACTCTTCTTAATACCCTTGTATGCGAACTTAAGTGCACCTTGTGTCCTTAGAAGGAAAATGTGAGCGTGTATGGTTCGGTTATCACTTAACCCGAATGCAATAGGGTGAAATGAGAATGGTTTTTGCCTTGAGAGAGTTTGAGAGTTTAAGAAGTGTTCAAGTGTATATGTGAGTGTGTATTTATAGGCAAATGAGCTAGTTACTTCCCTTGGTTCTAAACTAACCAATGCCGAGCCTTAAGAGGTGGTTTTGAGGTTTCCTAGTTAATATCAAATGGTTTCTTGATAAACCACTTAAGTACAAGTTTTAATTACTCAAATGTTTGTACAAGATCACTTAAGATTTGGAAATCTTATGGTTTGTGTATGTGCTTTGTATGTAACTGGGTATCCAAGGGAAAAAGAGAGAGCAAAATGGTTATTAACCATTGTGTATTAGCTACTAGGAAACATTAAGTACCATTCTTAATTACATAGAGCTTGTACATGTACTTAGGGATCATTAGGAAATCTTCTAGGAAAATTTGTGTGTATATCCGGCCCTAGTGGGTTATTAACACAAGATTTTAATAAATTTTGTGTTAAAGGTTTAAAAGTGGGTATTGGTTTGAGTCTAGGTAAGTCTAGGTATTTCCGGGGTGTGTCCAAATGTATTTTATTACGAAACGTAAGCCTTTTACGTGACCAAATAAAAATAAAATACGCAAAGTTAATAATTATCTTCTTAATAATTATATAACACTTGTTTGATGCAGACATTAATTTATTTAATAACCGTTTACATTAATTGATTATTCTTAGTCTACGCGATTTAGCTTAAAAGTTAAATTAAAAGTAAACGCGTATCGGGCCAAAATAAACAGTGACGAATAACAAGAGTCGTAAAATGACCTGAAATTGAGAAATGTTACAGTCTCCACCCGTTAGAAAACTTTGTCCTCAAAGCTTAAGACCTTGTAGTGGATGACGAAGCCTAGTTTATGAAAAGCTGTGGGTATTTCTGTTTAAACGAATCTTCATGTTCCTAGGTGAACTCAGGACCTCTCCTAGAGTTCCAGCAAACCTTAACCAATGGTATTCGGCTTCGCTTCAATCGTTTAATCTCCCGTTCCGTGATTTCAACGGGCTCTTCCACAAACCGGAGCTTATTGTCCACATGAATTCCTTCTAACGGCATGACTAATGGTTCGCCAGCGTAACATTTCTTTAGATTAGACACATGGAAAGTATGGTGAACTCTGCTCAACTCTTGAGGAAGTTCCAGCCTGTACTCATATCGCATATACATAATCTACATTACTACAACAAAAAACAAGACGAAATGGATGGTGATTCATAGTTGCACTAACTATATAATCGTGTGTGGGGGTGAATGGGATTAAGGTGTGGGTGGTATGTTGTGGTTGTAGGGGTTTATTTGGTATGTGTGATGAGATGTACAGTAAGCGGGGCGAGGACAAAAGCAAAAGCTATACAATGGAATATGAGTCACATCCAAGAATCCACTGCGTATCATATAGACAAACTGCCTCAATTATGGAGGAACTAATTATTAAGACACATCCATCATGAGTAAATTCGCGATTTAGCACTCTAAGTTCCCAGTACTGACTACTATGAGATGTATGTACTAACTATATAGGAGTGCTCATTTCAACACATAATCATGAAATAGTCAAAGCTTAACAAAATATGAGACACACACACAGAGTATTTTTATATACATTAATGAAGACGAAGGAGGACAGTTGACAAGTATTTCACAAATTAATTCATGAATAGCACACTAAGAGCATCCATGGCTCTGGCAACTCGTAACCTTACAAACACAAGTGCTAATGATGAACCTGTTACTAGACAGTATGTAGAAGATGCCTTGGCACAAATCCAAGAGATGATTGTTGGTTTAGGGGCTTAGAATAATCATAGAGCAAGACAGGCTAATCAATTCAGTCGATTAGCTAAGGCAGAGAAGATGTATTAGGATGGAACTTTAAATGTGATCAGTTCTTCCTCATTGACAACACTCCTAAAGAGGAGAAGGTAAAAATCATCTATGTCCACTTATTTGATAAGGCACTCTTATAGCATATGCAATTGATTAAGTCCAAAGGGGAAAATGTTACTTGGACTGAGTATAAAGATGCTATTACTTTAAGGTTTGGTTCAGTTTATGATGATCCAATGAATTCATTTAAGAATGCTAAGTATGATAAATCTGCCAAGGAGTATCAGGATACATTTGATAACTTGTTGAGTAGGGTAGAAGTTAGTGAGGAACATGTTATTAGCTTGTATCTAGGAGGATTACCAAATGAATTGGAGATGAGTGTGCGAATGTTTAGGCTAAAAACTTTGTCTGATGCTTATTGTTTGACAACACTACAAGAGGCTACACTTGAAGCTGTTAAGAAGAAGAGTAGGCCTTTTGTGAATCAGACTATTGGGAGATTTGGAGTGTCTAATCTCAATGGAAGTAATAACAAATAGTCTTTTGTTACCTTTGCCTACTACAAATAATAATTGGAAGCTTAAACCAAACACTCCCTTATCAGGAAATCTTATAAAAAACTTACTCAAAAAGAATATGGGGACAAGAGATTAAAAAACTTATGCTTCTATTGTGATCATAAGTATGTGCTGGCCATAAATGCAGTGGAAAACTATACTCTTTGATTGTATTGGCTGATAATGAAGAGGAAGAAGAAGAGTATTTAGATGCTGATGAATCACTTGTAGATGCACTCAATGAAGAAGTGCAAGCTCACATCTCTTTGAATGCATTATTTGGAGTTAGCTCTTTCTAAGCTATGAAGGTGATTAGATTAATGGATAAGCAACATAAATTGCATATCTTAATAGATTCAGGCTCTACACATAATTTTTTAGATGTTAACATGGCCAAAAGAATAGGGTGTAAGGTTTGGAGTACTTGTCCTTTGGCGGTATCTGTACCTAGAGGGAAACAGATGGTAACATTTAGTGAATGTAAGGATTTTCAATGATAGTTGTTTGGTCATACATTCACAGCTAATGTTATGCTTTTACCTTTGGATTAATGTGACATGGTGTTGGGTATCTAATGGTTGTTCACTTTGGGTGACATTAGATGGAACTTTCAAGAGATGAAAATAGAACTCCTCTATAACAACCAGAGAGTATGTTTGATGGGTACCAACAAGTCTGTAACACATTGGTTGCATGCCAAGAAGCAAATTGCAAGAATAGAAACTATAGGAGGGGCTGAGTTGATGATGATAATGATGATTATATACCCAAACACTGGGTTGCACTTGATGATTATAGAGGAAACTGTGCTAATCAAAGTTAAGGTAGAACCTAGACTTCATGAAGTCATTGATGCACATGTAGAGATGTTTGCAGTACCAAACAAGCTTCCACCTATGAGAACTCAGGACCATAGAATTCCATTTATGCCTAGTACATAACCTATAAACATAAGACCATATAGACATCATCCAATGCAAAAGGATTCCATTAAAGCTATGGTTAGAGAATTGTTGGATTTTGGAGTTATTAAACACAGTTAAAGCTCTTTTGCTTCTCTAGTGGCAATGGTCAAAAAGAAGGATAATTGATGAAGAATGTGTGTAGACTACAGGCAGTTGAACAAACATACTATCAAAGACAAGTTTCTTATTCCCATTAGTAAAGATACAATTAATTAATTGTGTAGAGCTGTAATCTTTAATAAGTTAGATTTGATGTTTGGTTACCATCAGGATGTATGAAGATGACATAGCCAAAACAGCATTCAGAACCCATTCACAACCTATCAAATCAGGATGTACTCTCTATAATGAAGAACCAAAGTTTATATGCTAAGGAGAGTAAATGTGTGTTTGGCACAACACATGTAGAGTATTTGGGTCATATGCTTTTTGCTGAGGGAGTAGCTACAGACCCAACAAAGATACAAGCTATGCAAAGTTGGCTTAGCGACTTTCACTGAGTTCCTAGTATTAGCCATCTTCTGAGCTTCAAACTAATGCTTGTTCACGTATGTCAATCTTACTTATACTAACACAACAAAGACTGAGAGAAACATCTCTCTCACATATTATATCTCTGATAATATCTACTCTCATAGAGTAACAGAAACTGTAAACTCTTCTGTCACACATCTTATCGACATGAGTCAATTCTATCATTATCATCAGAGAGAGAGCGTAAAACGTAATCAACATGTGAGCAATAATTTCAAACATTACAATATAACATATTTGACTATCGTCCGGCAAAATTTCTATAGATGCAAGTAATCACCTATATATGAGTAGATGTTGAGATTTATGCTCACATTGCATGTACATTGAGTATTGTGTGTGAGAATACAATACAACGAGCATGTCTGGCTGTCTAATTAGTAGATAGGACATAGACTGCTGTATCATTTAGTAGATAGAGAGCAGTAGCTCGCATAAAACACGAGCCTACTATAGTACAAAAGATAACATATGAGCGTCTCGCAAGTTAACCACTAGTTACCAGATCTCCTTTAATGGCTCTGCTATTCTAAGATCGCAATCTTTACAGAGGTGCGAGCCTGAAAGAACGAGATCATCATCATGACGATATACATGAGTATAATAAGGGATGTCTGGTAATCCGAGCAGAACTAACTAGTTCAAGGCAATATTACAATACACATTCTGCTTGGATGTGAAGTGAGCTCACTTCAAATGGATACATCTGATTTAATCAACAGAGAGACTATCTCATTCACTTATACACAAAGAGTAGTCTATGCATATCTACATGATTGTATCTTGATGTACTTATTAGAACTGTTCTCAAATTTCATACGAACAACACTCTTGTGTGACAGAGAATACAGTTGCTAATCACACATACATTAAGTGTTGTGAGATAGTGGTATGGATATAGTTACTTATCATCACAGAGTGGAAAAGACATTCTCAATGAGATATATTAAGTTGCTGCGTTAAGATCAGTTGAAATAATATGGAATTGAGAGTATTAATATGTGCATCTCTCAACATAAGGGTTTCTAACATACAAATCTATGAAAAAGATATAATTACAGACATATATAATGGAGTTGGAAAATTGGTGATGTAGAGTTCTGTGTTAGTATAGTGTTAGATATTTACTTG
This sequence comes from Tanacetum coccineum, assembly GCA_026074375.1. NCBI lineage: Eukaryota > Viridiplantae > Streptophyta > Magnoliopsida > Asterales > Asteraceae > Tanacetum > Tanacetum coccineum. Next base: position 2,138 of record BQNB010026889.1, on the reverse strand, counting down.
CGGAATGATGGATAAATGTTATGTTTATGGGGGGAGGTTGGGTAATGGGGGGATATTTTTGGAGCGTCTCTAACATGGTGTAGCGGTACATGATAAATTCAGCTGTAATGTAATAATACGATGTAATTAGTATAACACGTGACATAGGGTGGGGGGATGGTTTGGGGGGGGATATATATGGAATGGTTGGGGGTAGGGTGTGCTATTTTATTAGGGTGGGGTTGTGTTGGTGTGTTGAGTAGAGGGTTGTGAGTTTGTTGTGATTGTTTATGTGAGTGTTTTTTATTTGTGATGTGTTTATTGTTGGTGTTGGGTTATTGTGGGTTTTGTGTGTGAGTGGGTTTCATATCTATATCTTTTTTGTGGGGTTTTAGGTTAGGTTGGAGTTTGGGTGTTTTGGTGGGTGTGAGGGGGGTGGTGGTTTGAGAGGTGGTAGTGTAAGGGTGTTATATTGGATGTGATTTTTTTTGGGTTGTTTGGGTTATATCTGGTGGGGGTGGGGTGAGTAGAGATGGGTGTGTGGTGTGTTGTAGTTTGTGGGGTAAAAGTTTTGTATGTGGAGTGGGTGGGTGTGGGATATTTATCTATGTATATATCTGACACACAGTGAGAGAGATTGGGTGGGGATATAGTGTGGGCGTTGGTTTTTGGGTAGAGGATATATGGTTAGGATGATATATAGTTAGGTGATTGTGAGTATTGAGGATTATAAGTTGGTGTATTTGTAGTTAGGTAGTTGTATGTAAGTTAGTAGTGGTGGTAGGTATGGTTAGGGTGATGTAGTTAGTGGGGAGGATTATTGTAGTTAGGGAGGGATGTAGTTAGAGGTGAGGTATTTTGAGTTTGGGGGTTGGAAATAATGAAGTAAAGTTTAGGTTGGGGTAAGATTTGAGATTGGGAGGGTTGTTTAAGGATGGGTGGGGAGTTTGTGGAGGATTTATAGGGTGAGAGGGTAGGGAGGATGGGGTGAGGATAGATGATAGTGGAGGATTGGAGATGAGGATAGATTAAGTGGAGTGAGGGGTATGGTGAGGATATATTGAAGAAAATGGATTTGTGCATCCATCTGAACAAAAGTAATCTTCATTAATATGAGCATTTTTTATATCCTCCCATGCTTGGAAGGATCCTCCAAATCATCTTCTTATGGGAACCCAAGCCATCACAGACTTGAATCTTCCTTGTGCATCAATGTAATCTAATTTTTTCAAAGTAACTGATGCACTGATGTTTTTGGATACATGATCTACCACTCTGTTCTTTGGCATCCAGACCCAACATGCTAATGTTTTAACATCATTAAACCTATTCCTCTTGACAGCATTATATGCAGCCTTTGGCTTAGCAGCATTAACTGGTCTCATCCCAGTTTTCATTAAGACTGCTTTTGGAACAAAGTTTCTTTTTGGATGAGGGTAAGACATTCTATGAGAATTATGATGATTTACCCTTCTAGCATTGTTCTATATAGGTTTTTGTACCTGTTTTTGATCATTAACATGTCTCTTGTGTTTACAGGTATACTGCATGTGTTCAAAACTTCCACATACATAACATGCTTTCTTGATCATCACAAAGTCACTCCCTAGTTGATGGGACTTCTGATTATTCCAATTTCTTTGATTCCTTCTAGGTTTTTGTGACATGTACATTTTAGCATATTTCACTGGTTTCCTAACTGGTTTTTATTGTTGTTTAGGTTTAACAACCTCTATCTTAGCAGCAGTAGGAAAAACAGTTTTCTTCTTTATCACAACAGGAGACTCAACTTCATCCTCATTATCAGAAATCTATTCTTCAATCAAAGGAGCATCAGAATTTTTCTTAGTTTCATTTGAAGAATTTTTAGAAACACCATTTGACTCTTTCTTGTTATTCTCAGGACCATACCCTTTGAATTCAGGCTCTTTGAACTTCTCAATGCCAGAGTGAGATAAATCAATGATAGGAGGTGCAAATAAACCTGTAGGTGGAGGTGGAACAACATTGTACCCCAAACTCTTTTTATTGTTATCTAATAGTTGACTTCCTATTACTTTATCCGAACTCTTAGAGGCATTTTCTGTAACACCCCCATTTTTACAATATAGCAGCGGAAGCTAATCTGGGGTATTACTTCATGGATACAACAATCATAA